>JAXRJS010000018.1:512500-707500 GCA_037127375.1 Dione juno | reverse complement strand
TTTTTTTTTTGTTTAATATTTTATATTACCATTATGATGAAGATTAAAAAATTAAAACTCTTCAAAAACATTAAATATGATCTTGTCGTAAACTAACCTAATCTATATGTACTTAAATTTTAGTCAGCTTGATCGTAAATTGTAAAGACACCTACACGTACACGTACGTTAGTGATATGTTTGCGATCGACGTTGCTCAACAAATGCCTATAGGGAATTCCAAGTAATCTACAGTTCCAAAATATATATAAACTTCTTGCTACAGATAGAGCATGTGTACTGTATACTGTATGTAAATAATATGTTCATTATAATTCTAAATTTTATTCCATTTTAAAAAAATTATATGCATACATACATCACTCCCTTTTTTATATGTATCGAAAACTAATTGAAAAATGAACTTGATAACCAAATTTCTTCGTGTATTTTCTATAATTTACAGATAATTCAGAACAAATCCTAAAAAAACACAATTTTGCTCAATTTTTTTGTTCATCCCTTCAAATCACTCTAATCAAAGTTTCTTAACTTTAAAAAGTTTAACATAATTAGGGGCGAAAGCTTTATTCCACTGTAGATAACAAAACGTGGGTATACGGACGATAAAAGTTTTAATTTTGCGAAACAACGACCGACTCGTAATCAAGCTTCTAGGACTTGTGAACTAGTTTGCATTGTCCCACTTCAAATGACTCTGGGGAGCGAATTTCAACAGCTATAACGAACGGACTACAGTTAGCTTGGAATTTGTTCAGGTGTCCGTATTATCATTATTCAGCGCTAATGCATTGTTGGATAAGTGTGTGGTTAGGGCTACGCAATTATGGGCTTGAGGTATCTAGGTTTAAAGCTGGTTATCCTGGGAGCAAATAAAATTTAAATATGCTTATTATTAATTTTAATAATATTCAATATTTATTATTTATCGTAATCAATATTTAGTATTTGTCTGTATAAAGGCGTCGCTTGACATAGCCCATGCGAACCCAAAAAACCCAAATCAGTATTTTCTTATTATTTATAAACAAATTTTTAAACAGTTTTGATCACATAACCACTAGGTTTATTCGAACATATATCAACAAACGGTAAGATTTACTTAATATAATTTATACTGTATTTCTCAAATTCCTTGTCAATCCCAATATTCAAGTAGTTTACTAAACGGTACTCAAGAGACGCCTGCTTCAGTATCGCGTGGATTATAAGATTAAGTTTTGCTATCTCTAGACACGTTAAGTTCAAAAACATTATCAAAGCTCTATCTGTCTGACTGCTCGTTGCAGGGAATTTATAAAATGAACTTGTTTCATGAAAGTTTTCCATTTAGTTTATATTACTTAAAATAATAATATAACCCTAATACAATGGAAAGTAATAATATAATATATATATATATATATATATATATATATATATATATATATTTATATTTATTTATATATATATATATATATATATATATATATATATATATATATATATATATATATATATATATATATATATATATATATATATATATATAAGACATTGCATGTTGAATGTCTAACGCTTTGTCTTGCTAAATATTTCATTCCCCCCACAGTCGGAATCGAAATCATAACCGTCGCGCTTACAGTGTTACTGCTCAATGTTACTGCGCTACGGAGACCCCAACGGATATAACGGGATACTTGTTACTATTATAAATAAAAGCTATGTATCCTCCCGTCATGGGCCTAGACATAGCATTTGACTGTAAGACGATTTGTGGGTTAGATTCCCACTCGGGGAGAATAAATTATTTTCATTTTCTTCGCTCTCTCAACAAGGCAAAGCGCGGCGTTGAGTTCCGCCACCCAACGCGCAATGTCTCGTTACGCAAAAGATGGTTAGCAAAATACCTCAACACTAGGCTACCTCTATTTACCGAATAATACTCATTATAATGAAGATCCATTTGCTCAAGAATAATTACGATAAATAATTACAATACTACAAAAATATTTATTAAATGTAGTGCTCCTTCATCTATTATGAAATTGATTATTTCACCTCACTTTGATTCTTATTTAAAAAAAAATACCTGCCAATTACGTTTATTTAAATGAATTACTTCAAGGTAACGGCGCTTTTGGCACTGAGCGCTGGAGCTGCCTTCGCTAGCACTGGAGCGCTGTATGTTACAGAACGATTGCGACTTGGACCTCGAGGTGGAACACAGTTAGTTGTTCGCGTTGCTGTTAATACACCTGGAAGGAAGAATATTACTGGTAAGATTTAATTTGATCTCTTTTTTGTATTTAGCATAAAAAACATAAAAAGCAAGTTCAATTATAAAATTCATAAAATGATAATAACATATGAACAATAGCACATTATTACAATATTTCTG
The DNA here is from genome assembly GCA_037127375.1 of Dione juno. Taxonomy (NCBI): domain Eukaryota; kingdom Metazoa; phylum Arthropoda; class Insecta; order Lepidoptera; family Nymphalidae; genus Dione; species Dione juno. Next base: position 705,120 of record JAXRJS010000018.1, on the reverse strand, counting down.
GCTAAACTTGATTCCATATATATAATATTCTATAGTGTTTTGCTTATTGTACGTATAAAAACGTAATATGTTCATTTTATATATACATTTTGCACAATATTTTCATTAGTTTTTAGTTTTTTCATTAGGTAGGTGGAAAAAATCGCTGCTACAGATATGTCTAACTTTGCAAACATTATTTTAATCACATTTTATATTATTTGTGTGCAAAAAGTATATATAGGAAGATTATCTATATATATTATCTCCAGGATGAAGAAGGATAAATGGAGAAAACCTAGTATTAAGATATTTGGTCACTTGGTTCTCCTGCGTAATGGAGAAATGAACAGTTCAAATACAATCACTCCCTCGAGTCAGACTGAAACGAGTACCATCACATTTCAAAACCACACACAGTTTTATTATTCCACGATGAATTTATATTGCTTTGGCATCATTTGTGATCTAAATTAAATTATAAAATATAATTATAATATAAATATGAATATAATCAGTGTTAAAATTTACAATTTATTAATAATATAATCAGATGGCAATTTAAGCATGGTTATAACATAAAATAATTAATGTACGATGCTATGAAATCTATGTGTAATATTAGATAGCATGTAATATATGTAATAGCCTTCACTTCCATATTCAAATGAAAATATTTAATATTAACTTTGACTATAGTTGTAATAGCCTAAATCAAAACTGTTAATATAATGTCAGCTTCCTTAATTAATTAAGTCGAAAACAATAATAGTTTTTCAATTCACGGCAATAGTTCCTGAATTTATCTCCCTCAGCCAAACAAACTCTAGCTTTATTATATATATATATATATATATATATATATATATATATATATATATATATATATATATATATATAATATATATATATATATATATATATATATATATATATATATATATATAACGCTAATTTGTACTAACTGGTTATCTAACATACCACGCCGTAATCTTAATATACTACTGATTAAGAAATCTTCCAACATAAATTAATGTAAGACGAAAGCAAAAATTTATTCGAAACCTTCATCCAAGTAATCTTTCAAAGAAAATATTTAAATGAAGTTCCCCATGCGAATTCTTGACTGTTCGGAGCTTAATTATATAGGGATTTTGCTCCACAAGTGCCTTTCTCGTTTGACAATAATTATAAGAATATAGACATTTTGGTAAAATAAATTCCTAAAATGATAATTCTTGGTGTATAAATGTACTAAAATGGTGTGTACTAAAATTATATGACATACAAGCGGGTCCGGCAGACGTTCTTATGTACGAAACAAACTTCACAATAAGAACTAGAATTGGGTATCTTTGCTCCCTTTATGGAACTCTACTGACGGGGGGAGATTGGAGCCATGCAAAGAGGTGAACCATGGAGCACATAATTGATTAATTGCTAATGTCAATTAATTGTTTTTGAATAATGAAAAAACTTAACTAACTATAATTTATACTTGCTAAAAATGAACACAACATATTTCTTTCATTCTTATAAAATTCACAATCAATATGTAATTTTTGAGTATTTTTTGGCATTTACATTTTAATTTGCTATAACTTTCGTGGTCAAATAACAAGTTGACAGATACAACAAAGTACGTATTAAAATGTACACGTAAAGTTTTTCATTCGTTTTTTATGGGTAGTAAGGGTAGGGTAGGGAGGGATATATATATATATATATATATATATATATATATATATATATATATATATATATATATATATATATATATAATATATATATATATATAATATATATATATATATAAATTATATTACATGTAACTTGTAAGCGGTATAAAGTCTGATTATGAGAGTTTCGTGTACACGCTATCACGGATTTGTACAAAGGTTTATAGGTACATATAATATTGTTATCTTATTTATATATATATATATATATATATATATATATATATATATATATATATATATATATATATATATATATATATATATAAATAAGATAACAATATTATATGTACCTATAAACCTTTGTACAAATCCGTGATAGCGTGTACACGAAACTCTCATAATCAGACTTTATACCGCTTACAAGTTACATGTAATATAATTTATTATTAGTTTTCTCAAAGAATATTTCCAGTGAAACACAAAAGCAAAGCTGTACACAATCTCCAACAATACAGCAGCAAAGGATTTTGCTCTTTATTGCATAAACTTTTTGTAAGTTATGTGAAGCAATTTTCTCATATTTTTGTGTTAGTCGAATGTACAATCTAGAGTGGGTTTGCTTTGTAAACAGCTCTACGTCATTTTGGAAGCTCCTTTATAAAAATACCTAGAAAGTACAGTAGAAGAAAAAAATATTGAATAGAATACATGTAATTTATTTCTTAAGTAAAAAACAACACTTAGGAGATATTTATGTTTATAGTGTATGACGGTGGCATTCCATTAAAAAAAAGAAATTATAAATTAATCGTTCAATTTGAATGATTTTGTAGTTACTGAAAATATTTCTAGTCACATTTATAGCATTTTGTCATTTATTACAAACTGCTGCTATTAATTTAAAGCTTCCCGCTGTATCCTTACATAGTGGGAATATGTTACTTTTAATCCTACTTTATGTTGATCGTCTTTCGGTCTAATTTTCATTGACATTGCAACTTGAATGGTGGAACAAAACAGATTGTCTGAACCAAGGCGGAAAAATTAAATATTATTCATTCATCTCAGTCAGAATCAAACCTACGACCATCATTCTTATCCACACTGCCATGTGTGTATATATATATATATATATATATATATATATATATATATATATATTATATATATATATATAATATATATATAGTATATATATATATATATATATATATAGATATATATATATATATATATATATATATATATATATATATATATATATATATATATATATTATAATATCGATATATATATATATATTATAGATGTTTTGCAACATCTATTGTTATTTCATAAAATAACGACCGTTACCTAAAACACAATACAATATATATACAAGCTTCTATTAATCTATTTAGTTTGCTTCGAAACGTAATCACATCCGATAATTAAGTCTGTATAGTGTAATAACAATAAATTTCCTTCTAACCAAAATCCTAATAATACCTAACCAACTTCACTCGTGTCGCGTTGGTACTAATGAAACCAGGCAACACAATGTACTACATACTAGCATTAAAGCTCCTTGAGTATATAAAGTCAGGTATATAACATTGAAATGGAGCAGCTTGGATGGTGTTGAACCCGACATTGTACTCCATAATGTAAATATCCTTGAAGTCATTTGAACTATAGCTAGCATTTTAAATGTTATGAGAGAGTTTCTTCTACGCTAATTACAAGAAAGAAACAATTCATGTGCATATTGTATTAAACAAATAATATATATATATATATATATATATATATATATATATATCTTATAAATATATATATATATATATATATATATATATCTTCTTCTTCTTCCTGGCATTAGTCCCGGCTTTTGCCAGGGTCTGCCTTCCGACTAAGACCAATCGGTCCATATGAGTGGCGAAGTGGTTTTTTGTGGAGCGATTGCCATCTGACCTCCAAACCCATTACTGGGAGAAACCAAGAAAGACAGGGAATAGAGGCAGAAAGACTTGGAATATAGGGGAGGGACACCACTTACATGGATTGGATCGGGTATGAAAGTGGTGCTCGAGGTCCCGGGGTCGCGTACCCGTATGCCGGAAACCAAATATCGGACAGATAATTGGCTTAGACACCCTCTGAGATGCCAACGCCACGCGGTGTTCCCAGGCGGTCACCCATCCAAGTACTGAACGCGCCCGACGTTGCTTAACTTCGGTGATCGGACGAGAACCGGTGTGGTTCAACGTGGTATGGGCGTTGGCTAACGTGGTATGGGCTAACGTGGTATATATATATATATATATATATATATATATATATATATATATATATATATATATATATATATATATATATATATATATATATATATATATACACTTCAAATATTAACTAATAATACATATATTCTCGAACACAAACATATATTAATAATAATAATTATGCATTATATTTTCACAACAATGTGTTTACAATTTAATGGTATTAGTTTTATATTAATTTTATCAGTATGTTTGAATACGTATAGAAACTACTGATAGATCAGTCACTATTTTTTAGAAAGATTAAAGAATGTCAAGGATATGAACCCAATATCTCAACCACATAAACTAAGCACTACTTATTTATTAATGGAATAATCCATATTCGGTAATATATTACCTAAATTATGTAACTAAACCAACCGAATTAACATTTATATCGAACATGTCAGCACAATCACGCTTAATGACGTCATTTCGTGAATTATGCAAATGACAGAAGCTGTACTGAATTGTGTTTCTTCTATTTATTATTATATATAATTGTAAATTTCAAATGATAAGTAATATATATTTATATTAATAACTTATAATATATATTTATATTAATAACATACACCAGAATACTTCTGGATACCAATTTGTATGCTTGTATTTTGTCTTATTCTTTCATGTTTTCTTTTTAGTTTTTTCCTTATATCCAGCACATGACAGGGTAGGCAGATGAATCGTATAGTTAAGACACCCTATTCTTGACTTTGTCAAATTTGGGCAAGAGAATACTATATGATAGAGTTTGAGCTGGGAAATGAAAATAGTTCAAATCAACCATTGATACATCGGGGATATTGAATCCACAACTATCGCTATACATTCAGACACTGTCCTACACACACATATATTTTTCACATTACTTAATTTGTGAAAAAACCTTATATTCCAAAAGCAACAAGAATCACTATACTAGGTTTATGGCTATATGCTCTCGAAAAAACTCAGAAGAACATACTGTCGTATCGAAACTTCAACCTATCCACTCGTACAAATCAGCCAAAGTGGAAATTTGAATACAATTTAAAACGTCCTCAAGAATATCTATGCGAAATCTAGGCATGTCCCAAATGGGTTACACAGCAACATGGCAATAAACTCGGTGAAGTCTGAAATTCCATTACGTTACTAACTCAGTCGTGTTGCGGTATTCTTAATGTCTATGTTATGGTGAAAGTTAGGGGAGCTAGCGATTATTTATGACTCGTTAAGTGGTTTCACATAACAGTTTACTATTGTTATTTCTATAGGAATTTCTGTCTTTTGTAATTTGGCCTTTTATTTTATTTATTCTACGATAGAAACGAGAACTAAATCTTGTAATACCAAGTTATCGCCTCCGGAAAGTAAATAAATTATTTATAGGTCTGAGTATATGGGTATAGGCGTATACATATTAAATTCCGCAATATATAAATACGAGGACCGTCGTGGCGCAGAGGCACAGCTACTGCCTGTAAACGCGACGGTTTGTAGGTTGGATTCCCACTCGGGGAGAATGAATTATTTTCATTTTTTTTACTCTAGTAACGCCACTCAACACGCAATGCCTCAAAAGGCGGAAAGCGGGGAACAGAGTGTCTTAACACTAGGTTCCTACGGCCCCTATGGTTTCCTCTGCCTAGCCTGCTATGTGCGGAATACAGCATGAAGCTTTAAAAAAAAGAAGAAAAGTATAAATATAAAAAATACATATAAATACGATTGCGACGAAATTTGCCAAATTGAAGAATAAAGCGCACAAGGAAAGGAAGTGAATCTAGAGAGATCTCTACAGACTTACGGTATTCTTAATGTTTATATTGTGGTGAGATTTATCGGAGCTAGCGTTTACTCATGGTACTTGCTTCAGGATGAATTTAATTCTAATGGCACTTTAGTATAATTTCTTCAGGAATTTCCACTTCAAGAGTATAGAAAATTCCAAAAAATGTATCCCATATATTTTATTAATACATTTCTGTAATTCATTCTTTAATTTAGACTTATTTAGAGACGTACCTAAGCTAACCTAAACAGCTTTTCTATATAATAAAATATTGCATCAAATATTATATTATATAAAAGACATTTGAAATAAACATATCAAGAAGTCTACTCTATTAACCAAATTGTATGACGATTGATTATATTTACTTTAACAGAAATTAACATTCCTTAATTAACTTTCGATCGAAAAAAGCTGAATTGTGTACGATAATAATACATGATTTCGCTATACATATGAAAAAAAAGCTTCACTTACTTACGGCTAAAATGACACACGTCATAATGATTGAGCACTCATTTTGTAGCAAATTTTACGTCTCGATACTTCACTATACGATTTCGCGTTCGTTTCGCCGAGCCATTGATTCTGTTTTGATAGAGATTGATGTTCTTATATGACCCATATAAAGACCTTTTTTCCTCATATATGGTTTATTTGTGTATAAAAGTTTTAATACTATTCAATTATATTAGTGTTCATTATTAATAAGGACCGTCGTGGCGCAGAGGCATAGCGTCTGCCTGTAAACGCGACGGTTTGTGGGTTCGATTCCCACTCGGAGAGAAAGAATTATTTTCATTTTCTTCGCTCTGGTAACAGGACAAAGCGCTGAGTGCGGGCGTTGAGTTCCGCCACTCAACACGCAATGCCTCAAAAAGGAAGAAAGTGGGGAACGGAGTATCTTAACACCAGGTTCCTATGGTTCCCTCTGCCTACCCTGCCATGTGCGGGATATTGCGTGAAGCTAATTTAATTTTAATTTTGTTAATAATGATAAGTGATTATAGCCATTGTGGTGTAGTGAAACAGTGATTTATTGTTCACGCTGTTATAGTGGGTGTGATGCCAATTTAGGGAATGATAATATTTAATTAGTTTTCATTTCCATTTTCTGAAAAATTACAGTGTTGAGTTCCGCGCAATGTCTCAAATTGCAAATGTACTGCGCAAAATATAGAACATATGTGTATAGTATACGAGTATTTTTTTATATTTATTGAACCCTATTAAAATAATTACTTTAAAAAAAAACATTGCTTTTTCACAATAACTAAACATAATGGGGCCTGTAGTACTTCAATACGGCAGCTATATAGTAGCTTATATTAAGAACATAAAGCCCATAATAAAATACACCACTCATAACAAATAAATTCTCTTTTCAGTGGAAGTAACCGGCTATAGCGCGGATAACTGTTCAGTGTCTTACACCTCATTTAACAATGAGACGTTAGTTGGTTCAGTGATCCGTTCCGCGAGTGTACTGGTACTGCCTGAAGGCCTTCATAGGAGTGACACGCAAAGCGCATATTTTTGTGCTAATGGTGAGTATTTAAAAGCTGAAGTTGAGCTTTCAATGAATATGTATGTATTTCTTTTTAAGTTCTTTTTAAATAGAACATAGAGTTCTATGAACAAGGTTTGGGTCTTTAGGTTATTTTGTAAAAAATATAATTCAAATGGTATGATATATTTTTTTTTATTTAATTTAAACAGTACAAATAAGTTGTACCTCAGATGTCAGATACATTTGAACATCAATCAGACCTTTTACTGTAGCTGTTCTTAGATATTTTGTTGTAATTCATTAGATATTAGATCTGGTCCTAGGATATACCTATCTTGTAAACTAGTTCTATCTTACATTAACATTCGATGCCTCAACATTTTTAGCCAAATGTCATTTTATTGTCATGTCATTATATATATAAATATATATATATATAGGGATATTTATATTACAATTAATATATATATATATATATATATATATAATATATATATATATATATATATATATATATATATATATATATATATATATTATATATATATATATATATATATATATATATATATATATATATATTATCGAAATATCCATCACATATCCTAAAATGTCTTCCTAGAACATTTGGCCGTATCATCTCGAGGCTCTTGGGAGTGGCAGTGGGTAGCTGCGCCTAGAAACAGAGCGGGTCTTGTATTAGAGTTGAAAGCTCAAGGCGCTGCTCACGTCGCTTTATCAGCTATACGAGAACCATCCGATGACATGTATAGAGTAGTCTTTGAAAGGAGCCGTGTGTGGATTGCTAAAGGAAAGCATGGTGAGTTTTAGACATGACCTGTAATTTATATCGATATTAATTAAATTCTTTGGAAATATGTAAATCAATTGTTTTAGCTGTAAATCGATGAAGGTACTTTCCTTTTTTTTTAACAGTTTTTTTATTGAGTAAGTATAATCTTTACATATAAAATATGTGGATATATACTAACATAAGGATATATAGTTACTAGCGACTTTATGCTTCACGTTTATTAGTAAACTTAATATCTGGCAGTCGTATTTCTCTTTGAAAATTACATTAAAAGAGTTAAGAGAAATCAGAGGAAATGTTTTTTACACAATAATATCAAATACGTAATAAAATATTCCTATCAAAATATCATTCTTCCAGGCTACGATGTACACTTAGCAAGTGCAGAACAAACCGATCAAGCAGACTGCTCACAATGGTGCGCGTGGTGGGTGTGGTGGGAAGGATCGAGACTATCAGTCGGGAGAGGCGCTGTACCTTCTGAGAGGCGATTGCTGGTATGGCCTCTGGCCAGTGACATGCGGATTAAATATGTCGGCTTTAGCGCTTTATGGGGTGATGAGGCGGATTTTAGGTTAGTTAGTAGTAATTGGATGACTTTTTTTGTCGTCGTCACACTTTATCCCATATAGCTACTACGCAAACTCTCTCAAATCCGTTGAACATTTTCCACCTAAATTCAGGATATAACGGTGAAAATCAACTTGCGATAATAGTAATTCTTGAGTTTTTTTTCATTAATGTTACATACTGTATTAAGTATATAGTGCTGGTTATTTATATACATTTATTGTAAATCAAACATGTAACAGTGTTTACTAAATTATTAAAAGAATCCCAGTATTCTATGCAACTCAATGCTAATAATTGTGATTTTCTATTCCTACATTACAATTCTATTGTATGTAGCAATTAAAGATCTAGGGATCTAGGGATATTTATATTACAATTAATTAATGCCCAAAATGCAATGATGATTTTATTTGGTACTGTGATTCATTAAGAGTTTTTAACTCTTAACTCTTAAATAATAAAAATAAATTACGATTTTTCCAGAATATGGAATTTCAACGAGGAAGCCGGCTTTTCGCAAGTACTTGAACTTGGTCTTCCACACGGCGTAGTACCAGGTTCGGCTTCAGGGAATCTTCTTATATCTGGTGGTCTACATCTTCCATTATACAGCTTCCAAAATGAGGATCAATCGTCGGATGTATGGAGAGATTCTCAAATATCTGCTGCTACTGCAGATTTAGCACCATTATTGGCATTAGAACATATTCCACATTTGATCGATGTTAATGAAAGACAGAGGATATTGAAGAAGTTGCCTGAGCAGGTTATATATTTTTATGATTGTTAATAAGAATTAATTCTTGATATTTGAATAAATTTATTCTACTTTATAAGCTCTTATTGTGACATGACCATAAACTTATTTAAGTGCATAAAATTTTTTTTTTTTTTTTTTTTTTCATGTTATTGATTATTTAGTTTATTTGTTATATACCTTACACATAATATTTAAAACATTCTGAAAAGTCAATAACATTTTCAGGTTCAAATTCTTCTATCTTTCCGGAAGAGTGACAATTCTTTCAGCGACCATCCATCTGTCAGCAGCCACTTGTCAACCATTAAAATATTAGAGATCCTCAACAAAATACAATCCTATTACCCAATTGACCCGAATTTGCTGCAATCTATCAAAAATTGGATACAAAAACGACAAAACCCAGACGGTTCTTTCACACCGTTACCCGATGATAAGGAAGTTGATTATTTCCCGGTGGAAATTAAGAATAACACGGATAAATTAGATAATATAGATGTCAATGAACATTATTATTATGATAAAGACGGTAATATGACTAAAGATGAAGTGGAATGGGAAAGGACTGTTGAAGTGACGGCTGAAACTTTGACTGCTTTGTTAGAAGTTGGCGTTGAGAATCAGGTGGGAATAGAAAATTTGAACATACATTCTTATCAATGTTATAAATATTTATATTACTGTGTTGTCAAAATTATACTTTAATTAGCAAGATTGTTAAGATGCCTGCTAATAAATCAATTTAATTTATGCCGATTTGAAAGAATATGTGAGGATTGTTGGGCTTGGGCAAAAAGTAGAAAACAGATTGACACTATGTAAAGCATCAAGCTGTATATATATATATATATATATATATATATATATATATATATATATATATATATATATATATATATATATATATATATATATATATATATATATATATATATATATATATATATATATATATATATATATATAATACTTTTTTTTCATGTATCGGTTAATATCTACTACATTTTTGACAAGAAATATCTTTATTGCAACAATAATCATAAATTATTACGTTTAATGAATTACTTTATTTCAGTTGGACGCAGATATCGCTAAACGGGCACAAAAATATTTGGAGAAAAATCTATACAACTTAACTTCACCCGCTGCTTTGGCTGCCTCGGTACTCGCTTTAGTGATGGCTAGGTAATCATTTTTTTAATTAAAATTACCTAAAAGAGATGTTCTCTTCTCAGTATGCCCGAGGTCTTCACTAGATGTACTATAGTAAAATTAAATACTTTGTTCGTTAGTAAGAGCTAATCTCTGGAAATTCCGATAGGATTTTTTTATTGCTTGGTTGATATACTAAAACTATTAATAGTAAACAACACTACTTTATTTGAGAATTATTAATAAATTTATAAATATTATAGGTATATATTATATTAGCCTCTAATTTAGTGACAATGATAAACTGAAATAATATGACAAACGTTATGAAATCGAACAAAGGAATTGTCCATTAAAACTAAGGTTATTAGTGCCTATCCTGTTGTATGCGGGATAAAGCGTGAAGATGTAAAAAAATTGGCTATTAAACTTACGTGTAAAATAATATATTATTTCTTATTTTCCGACATATTTCTTACAATCTGTATATTATATAAAATTAAAAAGTGACCTACTTATTAACAACGAAGTCTCCAAAAGTATTGGATGTGGAAATTTGGTAGAAAGGTACATTATGGATAGAGAATGTCATAATAAATGAGTTTTCCGAAATTATGTATGTAAATTAGTTCAAAATCACATCTCTTCACACTGAAGCTTGGAATTTAGCATTAATTTTAAATGTATTAAACATTACACTTTAAAATCCACGCAAACGAAAATGTGGCCAAATACTAATATAGTTAATATCTTATTAATATTCATTCAATTACAACTTTCCAGGAGTCCTCTAGTACCAGAAGCTTTACTAATACTAAAGAACGCGTCAACAACCGAAGAAGGGGAGTTCGGTTGGCCGGCGCCGCGGAGGGACGCCGCTGACTGGCTGTTGGAAGAAAATTCTAGGAATATTAAGACTACTTCTTATGGTTAGCTATAACATAAGTTATTACTTACAAATGTAAATACTATGGCGTTATAGTAATTTTTTATATTATTTTCATATATGTAATCTGCAATTGTTTGGATTTTAGTAAAAATAGCTGTAGATATCGTGTTCATTTTTTACTATTATGATACACATACATATGACGGTATATGCACTGTGCGCTATGGTATTTACATTTTGTAATATTTTCCGAATTTATCGTTTAATTATCTATAAGATGAGAAGCTGGTTAATTGATGTTTGAGGAACGTTTCTTTTATTGTTTGGCTTTATTATCGTACATTGGTCAAATATTTTTTTATGAAATAGCTTTATTTTAATAACTTGATAATTTAATTTCCTAATTTCCTGGTCTTCAGTTCTTAGGTGGGCAAGAGATTACGCTAAGAAATGTTTACTCAAAACATGTAAAAAAAATTGACGTTATATATAACTTTGACTTTTATAAAAACATCATTTGCAGAAAGAAATATAATCAATTTCTCTTTGAATAAGAAAATAATTTTATTTTTTAAAAAGCATGAAAAATATTTATAAAAATTATGTAAATTGTCATATTTATCTATCTACTTAAGACTTGACTACATCCCAACAGAGGCAGTGACGATAGAGCAGTACGTAGCGGGCGTGCGCGTGCTGCTGGCGGCGTGCGCGCGCGGCGCGCTGGCGGAGGGCGAGGACGCGGCACGCTTCCTGTACTACCGCGCCTCCACCCTCCGCAAGCACCCCGCGCTCGCCTTCCGCGCCACCGACGCGGCCGCGCGCTACGCCAGCCTCGCCTACGACCGGTGCGTGTCCGATCACTTGTGGGAGCTATCGAGATAAAACTTTCAAAATATTTGTATATATATATATATATATATATATATATATATATATATATATATATATATATATATATATATATATATATATATATATATATATATATATATATATATATATATATATATATATACTACTGGTTCGAATTGGATATATTTTGTATTGTTTAGTACATTTATTAAGGAAAGACCTTGTATGTGTCATACACAATTACAGGTTATGTCCGTTTGACCATGGGGGTAGAACTGCAGGTAGGTAGGAACCAGAGTTCTCTTCCCCACCAAAGCGACTATATACACAAACATATACGTATGTAATCTACTTCGATGTACCAGATGTACTTGTGTGTACCATTAACTTATCGAACCTACCAAAACAAACTTTAAACTGAATAAATATTTAAAAACTAACATTTTCATTATATTACTACACGCAGTTTTTGTTTTCTATGAAGTAATACACGTTTCCACATAATTCCAGGCACCGAGCACTAACAGTGTCTCTAGCCACAGCCGGTATGGAGTTGACGGATACACTGGAGCTGCGAGCGCGCACTCCACCACGGTCGCTCGCATTACCGGGATTGCCCACTAAAGTGTTTGTTTATGCTACTGGCGCTGGGTGTGCTACTGTACAGGTAAATATTTAAATATTGGGATTATATTTTGAATTTCTAATTCTAGTATCAACAGGTATGTGATTAATGGAGAAGGTGTATCGCCACCCTCTTCTAATGCCTGTATTATCAACTAAATGTGAAAAAAGATAATTTTATCGTGACCAAAGTATTCACATATAATATTTAATTTATTCTTCATTAATATATGAATTTGCTAGCTATGCTATTCCTGGACTGGAAGACTGTGTGCATAGCATATTTCCAAAAGACCTGCTGCTCTACCTTAACACTGATTACTATAGTTTATGAAATTTTTATGTATTTTCCAACAAAATTGTATGTAACGCGTTGCTCTTAATCCACTATCTAGAAGAAACAAAGGAATTAATACCTTACACGCTTATAAATTTGCTCCAAATATAGTTTATAATTGAAATCACTAACGTATTCATAATAAAAAGTTTATACTGTATTTTTTGATTACACTTCCTAATTCCGTTCTAAATTAAAATTCCGTTCTATTTCTTCGAGACACAATATACCAAAGTTTCACCAAAGAACACCAAAAAGAATAATTTATTGGAAAAAAGAGTATAATATTTTGAAAAAACTCTCTAAAAGTTGAAGGTCTTTAAAGAGCTGAATTTAAAGACCTATATTTAATATTCTAGGGAACTATATCATATTCAACATATACACCGAAACCTGAAAATTCCCTGCTGAACGTTCAAGCAGCTATCATAGAAGAGATCCGCCCTGAGAGAAGCAGCATTGAAGACTTACAAGGAAATCTACCCACGCTTATCATCAAAACTTGCTTTAAGTATGTTTTATAAATATTAATAGTAATATAATCGACCATAATGACTCATATGAAACATGTATCAGGACAGATACTAAGACATTGCGTGTTGAGTGGCGGACCTCAACGCCATTTATCTTATTACCAGAGCGAGAAAATGAAAAAAAAAACATCCCACGTTCCACGAGTGGATATCGAACCTAGTGTGATAATATATGTTCTCGTGTGTAATGAGTTACCAATAATGAACCATGTAAACGCATACACGAAACACAACAATTTATAGCTTCTTTTTTTTGAAATTGTATTAAAATTTTCTTAGCGTCATTGATTGTAATACAATTTTAGAACTAAAATTGCATGTATCATTTTGAAAAGTACCAATAAAACTTTTTATTTTATAGATGGAAAGGCAAAGAACGTTCTGGAATCCTTCGTCTCGAGTCGTCTTTATTTTCCGGTTACGAACTACGTTCTGTGAACCCGGTGGTTCTCGATGGAGCTACTTTCGCGGACCTTCACTATGGCTCTAGAGGGGAATCGGTTTGGTTCGTTTTTGCCAATGTAAGTATATGTATTTACGTACATATGTTCAAGATGATTTTATTTTTGAAATGAATAATTAAAATAAATAAATCGAATTTGAAATAAATAAATAGCTAAAGAAAAGTGATTTTATATTTATACAGCTTAACGTATAAATCAATGACTTTTTAAGCATTAATTAGGCGATCGATCGAGTATAATGTAGAAAAATATGTACATTGCGTAGTTGCTAATAATAGTAAAGAATGATACCTTTGTGGCTAAGCCGCACAGCATCTGACTGAGCGTGACGGCCGTGAGTTCAATTCCTAATGGCAAAAGTATTTATTTTTTAGTTAATTTGTTTTCTTATTCTGGTAGACATACATTTCTCGAAAAATTCTGTGGAAAAAAGGGAACTGAGTGTCTTAATATTAGATCTCCTCTACTTAGTGCGTACGTTTATTATTCGAAATGTAACGTAAAGCTATATACATTATTTCGATGTTAGCTTATTTCAATACAATCTCATTCTATGTATTGCAGATCAGTTCGACATGTCCAGTCTGTGTAACATACGAAGCGCGCTCCAAATTCGTTATAACCAGCCTCCGTCCGGCATTTGCAAAAATATACCCTTCAAGTCGACCAGATTTAGCTGTTGAGACATTTTTCCACACAAGACCTGGAAGTCCCTTGCTAAAAGGCATTACCGACGATGATTTCATCACTTGGTTCGATAAAACACAACTAGGAAGCCTAAAAACGAATACAAATATAGATAATATATGCGAATGCGGACGTATCTGTAGTCGAGATTACGAATTCAGAACTGAATATGAAAAGAAGCATCCAAAAACTACAGAAAGTTCTAGTACGGAAAATTATACTACCGATGAATCTACTACGATTAATTTGGATACTACAAAAAGTCCTGAAGTTAGTTCTACAGATACGAATAATGACGTTTCAATGACAACCGTAACACAAATAGATTCTTCGACGTCATCATTTACTGATTTAAATGATAACACAACCTTATTTTCATCTACTGAAATTACTACAAAATCTGACGATCCTATAATAATACCAACAATGACGTATATAAATCATACAGACAATCAAAGTACTAGTAATGAAATTGAACATCTGCCTAAAATAAATGGTGAACTAATTGTACAGAAAATACCTGTAAATAAAAGTTACCTCAAAAAATCTATTATATCCAAGAAACCGTTGCCTCGACGCAAAGGTACATTAAAAGCAACATATGGAGATAAGCACGAGACATTCTTTATTAAAGATAAACCTATAAACATTATAAAAATCATGAATCTCACTGAAAATAGCGCTACAGTCGCTATAAAACCTACAGAAAGCGTTAAAATTGTGGCAAATAAAGAAGATTTTACTTCCACTGCAATGCCTTCAGTTACAACAGCTAAGACGAATGAAATAAAGAAAATTGACAAAAACACTATTACAACTGAAAAAAATATTCTATTTACAACCAAATCAACTGAATTAAACCAAATCGCAACAAGTAGTCTTAACAACATAATACAAACAACAAAATCAACTGAAACGACCACAATGCCTCATACAATAACAACAATTACGAAAAGTAACATAAAAAATGTTCACTACAGAACCAAAAAACCGAAACCAAAAACACAAATAAAAAAACCGTTTATTTACGTTAATGACACTCATAAAGAGATGAATAATAATACAACAAAAGACGATGTGATTATCAAATCGAATAAAGTAAGCAAACATATGTCGAAATCAATAAAATCGATTAACAAAGAAATACATAAAATGCCGTCGAATCCGATTTCTGAGACGGACTTGGACAAATCCATAAACAGTCCAATAAAAATCGACATTGCACCACAAAATAAAGGACGCTATGAAATTATAGACAAGAATAACATATGGGAATTACTCAAAGACCCAAACAATGCCAAAATCGATATTGAAGACGATAAATCGCAGAATAATCGATCATTATAAGTATTGTTATATAATATTTAAGGCAAAGACTTCAGCATATTTTTGTAATACTCACGCCATTTTTAATTTAATAGAGAGTGTGAGAGAGAGAGAAAGAAAGAAAGAAATAAATATTTCAAAATTCAAATAATTTCTAAGCACAAGTTATTCGTTAATTTGGAAGCACTAATTGTTTATATTTAGTATAAATGTAAATAAAGTGTGTTCGTGTTTGTTTGTAATTAATCGCGCTGTGACTTTGTGTGTTTGTGTCCTGCTCAAAGCTTGTATATGGAAAGCTTCGTTAACCAAAGCTACTTTATAAGGTCACTCCGGATTCAAGTAAATTATACTGTATTTAAAATTTCAATTAGGAAATAAAATGTTTGTCTTAGTAAATGTAATTTATTCTATACAATTATATATGTTACAAGTTGTCCGTCTGTCAATCAGAATAGAATACTTTTATAATCTGTTGATTTACGTATGTTTTTAGTACATACGGATTTTCTACTTGATTTTGAATTAATTTTTAAGATTTTCCCACACATTTTACCTACATTTTCTGGTCTTATAATTTCGCTGATTTCTGCAACATCTATATATCTAATATCTTATCAATTATAAGCTTTTAAAACCTGCAATTTCATAAACATATGCCTTATAATAAAACTGAAAATGAAAATCTATAAATTTTCAATGTATTAAATAACTTAGGAAGCTAGAATCGCTAATTAAAAATATAACCTAACGTTGTTAATATAAGGTTTAGTGTTAATTAACACTATTATAGAAATAGACTGTGTAAGTTCAATGGTTGTATTTAATTTGTAGTTTAAATTTTAAATATGTAGATGAAAATGATAAGTGTTTGTGCAAATACATAATATACACATCGACTATAGCGCTTCTTACCGACTCCAATTGTACTTTTAGACCAACCAAAAACTTAAGAAATGTAGTGATTATTTCACGTACACAAGAATTTTACTATTTGTTAAATTGATATCGAAATAATTATAAAAAGATTTTTTTTCCACTCACGTACGCTTAACATTTTCAATCTATATTATAAATTAATGTCTATTGTATGTACATTGATATGTTAAACTTACAATTATAATTGAAGCAAAATATTTAATTAGGCCAACTTTTAGAAACATACAACTAAACAACTAAATATATAATAGAAAGCCATTAAATAAAAAATATAAAATGGATAAATAATATTTCCAAAATTATGTTATTATTGAAACATATTCTTAGTCAAAGTGATGCTGATGACTAAGAAATTTTCAAAAACTTATTTCTGACAGTCAAAAAATATATACCAACAATAACTTCAATTTTTAGCTGTTTGTACATAACTCTGTGTTGCCAAAATTCCTTAATAACTATAGATGTTTCTAGTCTTTCTTCTAGCGTATTGTATTCATAATAATCCTTTAGCATGTAAAATGTAGTATCTAGTTATATGCAATGCCCCAGAATTTCCATCCGTCTAATCTATTTCTTCTGTATCTATGTAACGTAGTTTCTTAAATGTCTGAAAGGTGTTCAAATGTTAAGAAAAAATGAAACAAAATTTTCGTGATGTAAAATAATAATTATTAAAACTGACAAAAATTGTAACGCTCAATACAATTCTTATATATAATTAAATAAAATTAATTATTTTGATCTGGTATACTTGAGCACGGTCGGTATTGAGCTACACAACTTAACTTGCAACTTGCAATCTGTCAGATACATTTGAACATCAATCAGACCTTTTACTGTAGATGTTCTTAGATATTTTGTTGTAATTCGTTAGATATTAGATCTGTTCCTAGGATATACCTATCTTATTAACTAGTTCTATCTTACATTAACATTCGATGCCTTCATAACATTTTTAGCCAAATGTCTAATTTGTATGTTTAAAATTATATACATATATATATATATATATATATATATATATATATATATATATATATATATATATATATATATATATATATATATATATATATATATATATATATATATATCTCGAATATTGTCCTGTTAAGTCATTTGGCGCATACTGTTATTACTATGCATATTTGTACTTCAATATGCCATTTTTTACTACTTACAATTCTTCTACAATTTCAATTTTTACACAAAAAATTCTTCTTCTTTGAATATATCCTGCTTATATATTTCAAATGTCTCCATTATAATTTCAGAAATAGATATCCATAACATGGCTTGTATTTTTTCACGTATTATTAACATAAGTAATTCTAAAAATTAGTACTAAGATTAAATTTAATAATAAATTCGTATAATTGTACGGTTGTATGGAAATAGGTGCTTGAGCGGTGGATTCACGTCAATTTCAAATGTAAAATATGATTGATGCAATGTATTGAGATAGTTTTTAATAAAGATATAATTTTCATGCTTACTTATAAGCTAGTCACCTATTTAATGATACCTCGATGTACTGACACAGAATAATAAAATTAGAATGGATAATTAACAAATATATATGGTGTTTTATTTTTGAAACCTTTCCTTGTTAAGTTTTTTTTTTTCGAATTTGGCCAAAGTATTAACTAAAAGTGCCCTAAGGCAAATGACAACTGACAGAAACTGAGTATATTTTATTTTAAATGCTAATTATTGATTTTATAATTCACAGCTGAGTGCAACTCTAGTCTTTTTCAAAGCCATAATTGTCACTAAATAAAAAAAATACAAAGAAAGTCCCTGCGCCGGTTCTCAGGTTATTTTTAGTGAACCGGTTATCGTTAGTGTCGTGAATAAAACTATTTGATTTTTTGATATATTCAGAAAGAAAAAAGCTGAAGAAAGCACGTTAAATTATATAAATAAAAAACTCAAATAAAAAACTCAAAACTCAACTCAACTCAAACATATATTTCCATTATACCAAATTTTGTCATTAAAATCTAAAAATTTTTCCTTCAATAATATTTGAACACTCAACTGTGATGTAACAAATCTAGCAAAGTTTAGCACGCTACAGAGCTAAAACTTAACGTAATTAGGTACTATTAATATTAATACTGATATGATTGTTTGGTTCAATATGCTAATCTCAGGAACTACTGTTGAGCCACTCCTGTACTGTTGTAGGAAAGTCCATTTATAGAAAATGGCTATTCAGCTCTATACCACATCACGTTAACCATTTCTACGCAACTCATTGCGATCAAATTTGTTGGATACTTAAGTAATACGTTATGCATCATACAAAAAATAGTAATATTTGATCACAGAAACGAAATAATAAGTAGAAAGTAGTGAAAATTATAATTCTGACAAGTTTTAGTTTTTTAATTCACTCTTAAGTTGTCTGTCTAAGCTGTCTATTACAAAATTATAATAACAGCGCATACAGCATGCGTATTCACGCCGCACATGGCAGGGTAGGCAGAGGGAACCGTAGGAACCTGGTGTTAAGACACTCCGTTTCCCGCTTCCCGCCTTTTAAGGCATTGCGTGTTGAGTGGCGGAACTCAAACGGCACTTTGTGCTATTGCTATTAGTAAGAAATCATCCCAAATTAGTAAAGTAATGGATAAAGATATTATGAAGTGGACGTGGTAAGTATATACATATACTGATTAGCTTTGCTTTAAGTACTAGAGGTGGATAGTGATACGTGACGAATTAACATTTCTTATAAACACTTAGTATATTTATCTACCAAGCATTACTCTCTACAGAACACGCTGTGTGACCTGGAGCTTTCTTATGACATAGAGCCACGTCTCGCTTCCGCAGAACATTACTAGCAACACACACTGACCAAGAGTTGGCCCCTTCTATGTGGACCAAACCAATTTGGTCAAGGTCACCAGAAGCCACTGCAGGTAGCACGGGACTGATCGTCATGGAGATCCTTGAGGGAGGCGTATGTCCAGCAGTGGGCGGAACAACGGCGGTGATGACTGTGATGATGATTTGTATCTAAGAACTATCTATACTATATAATTTAACCCTGTTAATAAAAATTTCACCCTGTTAGACTACACGATTATAATGTGTTATACATATACGTATATATATATATATATATATATATATATATATATATATATATATATATATATATATAGGTATATGTATAACATATATATATATATATATATATATATATATATATATATATATATATATATATATATATATATATATATATATATATATATATATATATATATATATTCGTCGAATTCATTTAACTACTTGTGTGAGCCGCTTTAAGATCTATTATGCAAATTGAAAAGTTTAAATGTTCATCGATAGGTAACATCTTTATTTCATATAAAGTAACTTAAATGAGTCCTATGTACCTCTATTACATATACAAAATTATTTATTTTTTGGTTTCTCTCTAATTTCTTCTCTCAATTATTTATATGAGAGGAATATTATACTATAGTGAAAAGAGTATTACTAGTAAATTCAAGAATGCTTTGAAACTTGTTACGTTCCCACACTACCCGGGGATCGCTTAGCCAGATTTCGCGTAACTTGTTTACTGCATTCCATCAAATCTAAGAATTGTAATAGCAAGAAATGTAAAACGTAGTGTCATTTTTCATTCAATGTTTTGTTCATGTTAGTTTTAATATTAAAATAATTATTCACTCTTGTTTTCTCACATCGAGCAAGTAGTCACCATTTTAGTTAATAATTTAAATTGTAATTTTTTAATAAAATATTTTAAACATTTGGTTTTTTTTGGATCCTACGCTGCCACCGTACTTAATTAACTATTACTTTACAAAAATATTTACAATAAATTATATATTTGTGAAAAATGAACTAAACAAAGATATGTAAATACCCGACATAAAAGTTTCCCTTAGAACAATCGTCTAACATTATTTCCATGAACGATCAAAAGTAAAAATATTCGAATCACAATTTTCTTACACATTATTTACACAAAAAATAAATGTATGATCTTCTTTCTTTATCTTAAAATCAAAGAAATCGTAGCTTCACATAAATAGCCTAGTATCGAGACACTCCGCTCTCTGCTCCTCGCGTGAATTGTGACATATTGTGACGAAATTTCATTCAAAGTGACTGAACTCAACGTGAAAGTCTCGAAAGGTCAAAATAAAACCACATTTTAAATTTACTTTTTAACAAATGCCCTTTATTTATAACATTACAATGAATAATTGAAGTACAGTTGATATGATCTACTTACTATAAGAATAAGTGTTACATAATATTATCTAACGAATTGACTAGAAATGTTAACAAAAATTACATAAATACAATAGACTAGTGTTAGTATCGAAGTATGAAAATTAATATGAAATACAGATTATTTGAAGACCATAGTGCGTTACGAGTGATATCTAGTTTTTTTTTATTAGCTAACATAGCGCTCATCTCCGGGCGTAGGCCAACCAAGCAGGTATGTCGGGTTTCTGTAACAATATACATACAATATTTATATGCACTATATATTTATAGTATATTGAACATTAATTGGTAATATATATTTTATTGTAGCAGGATTCAAACCCGCACCGGCTCCTTTGATATTTAGATAAATTAAGAAATGTGATGTTTATAAGAAATATGAACTGTCGAATTCGTCTCCAACATTGCGGTTGCGGATGAAGGGGAGAAGTTCAACGCCACTTAGTCTTATCAAAAAGTGAATATAAAAATGGTATATTCTCTAGAGTGGTGATCGAACCCACGACCATCAAATTTACAGTCAGATGCTGTCCATATACCATAATGACCTTATAACAATCACCTACACGCAATGTCTCAAAAATTTTTATATCAAATCTGAAAGTGGGAAATGGACTCTCCATTTCCCATTAACACTAGTTTCCCTCTCGCTGCTCTCTCTGCCTATCCTGTTATATGCGGGAACCATCGTGTAGCAACATCTTCAATTTTGCAATAACCACATATTAATGTATATCTTAGTAATATCGCCGGTCACATTCATAAATACCAGTAAACCCCAGCTAGCGTTAGCGGACGTTATATGGAACGATATTCAAAGCTCATATTGTGGCTAGGTATTTTAAAAAGCCATTCAAATACACGTTTAAGTGAATATTGTGTATAGACGCTTTATGAACGGGAGCCACTTCAATAATAATAGTGTTAAGTGATTTTTATATAAGATATAAAATTCTTGTGGAGGACCGTCGTGGCCTCTGCTTGTAAACGCGACTGTTTGTGGGTTGGATTCCCACTCGGGGAGAACGAATGATTTTTATTTTCTTCGCTCTGGTAACAAGGCAAAGCGCGGCGTCGAGTTCCGCCACTCAATATGCAATGCCTCGAAAGACGAAAAGCGGGGAACGGAGTGTCTTAACACTAGGTTCCTGCGGTTCTTACGGTTCCCTCTGCCTCTGCCATGTGCGGGATACAGCGTGAAGCTAATTTAATTTAATTTTATTAAAAATGTTATTTATAAATATTAATGTTATAATTCGCATGTAAATATTAACAGATTGACTACTTATACGTTATTGAATAATAATATGTAGGCCGTGTTTGAAAAATAAATAAATATTTTAAATACCATTTTTTTTAAATAAAATAGAATTTATATTAAACCCAGTAGAAACTAAAGTCAATTAACAAATTTCCACTGATTAACTCTTGTTGTCTCAGACCAAAGGGATCGCCCAAATATTCTTATTCAAAACATCGGCTAATGTGACCGTCCGTAGCGAGCGTATGCTTCCGAAATAGTAAAACACTAAGTTAATTAACCAATAAAAGGCGAGTAAAGGTTAATTTGGTTAAATATGTTTTCATAAAGATTTTTTTAATGTATACAAGGATTATTAAAAAAATCTTTTTCTAATGTATGTAATATTTTTTTTAAAGTGTTAATGTTATTTTATCTGTTTATGAAATTTGTTTATAGATCATAAACAAATTTCATAAACAGATAAAAAAAAATGTTGAAAATTTATGTTTGTCTATGATGTGTACGTAATATGAAAATGAATTAAAAAAATTAAATTAAAAAATAAAAATAAATAAATTAAAAAAAGAATAATATCACATTCTCAGTACAGATAGTTAAGTTGAAAAAAAAAAGAAAATTTTAAACATAGATTTGAATATCTTTCTTTTTACTTAACTTGTTAATTATTACCACGTTAAAAATAGTGCGACATCAGCCTTAAAAAGCTCGACTGTCAAAGCGCTACATAATTCAATTGAACTACAAAATCACTGTGGATATGTTTCGTTTTCATAGGACTGAGCAAACATGACGCGATAATTAAAGCGTATACAGAACGAACAAAAATCAGTAATTCACTTACACACACACTAAGATATGTTTAAATTTTTAGCGTCACGAGCGTCGTTTAGGGAAACTAGTGTTAAGACACTCCGTTGCTACCTTTCTGTCTTTGGGGACATCGCATTTTGAGTGGCGGAACTCAACGCTGCGTTTTGTCTTGGGCTAGCACAGGACAGGGAAGCGTTTACTGTAAACACGACGGTTGTGAGTTGGATTCCCACTCAAAGCGAATGGAGTTTAATTTAATTTCTCTCGCTCTGGTAACAAATGCTATTTTTAAATAAAACAGATTTTATATATTTACATGGTTAACCTTATTGAATTCATTTCACTCTACGTTCTAGGACATTGTAGTACACAACTACAATTTTTTAAAGGATTTCTCACACAGTTACTTCTTTTATTTTGTTCATTTCTAATTAAAGTGCATTTGTTAGGATTGTTAATAATAAAAAAGAGCTATTAAAATATCAGTTTCGTTATTACTTTTTAATTATATGTTATATATTTAATATTCAACAACGTACGTAAAGAATATTTAACAAAAGGAGCCTTCCTTTTGTTAAATATTCTTTACGTAACGCTTTTACTATACTGCAGCTAATAAACCAAAAAAACTTGATAAAAAAATGATAATCTCATCTTAGTAAAAATTATATACCATAATGAATTTTGTACCAAAAATTATATACGTTAAAATAAATTAAAACAACTCTTATCAACAATAACATTATAAAAACTGTACGTAATATTTCACTGTAACTAGTCATATACCTTTAAATTATTTAGGTAATTACATTTATTTATAATGAAAAAAGCAATCTTTCTTTAATATTATATAACAATATTTTTGTACATCTCCTCAGTTTTATAGCGGAGTGTACTTTGAGAAATGAGAATTTTCCTCATCTGGAAAAAATTATATGTAATTTCCAATATTGTATACAAATATTATAGCTTTTTTATGAATATGTTCTAATTATTTGTTACGTATATCAATATATCAAATAATAAAATCAAGAGATCGACAAGTGATAAGTTGAATAAATTTAAGCCTGGTTTTACTTTGTAATAATTATTTAATCTGTCGTACTTATAACTGTAATTAAAAAATATATGATTAATACATAAATTCGGTGCAGCTGTGAGTACGATTTCCTATTAGAGGGGGAGGTAAAGCCGTAATGATTACCTCTTCCCTATTCTTAAACTCTCTCTGAATTTACGATACTATTTTTAATGTGTGTGTCAAGATATGCCCTGCGCGGTGTTTGTTTAAATGTCAATAAAATGGGCGGAAAGTGTAGATTTGATTTTGTACACTTGTTCTTTGTAAGGTACTAACCTCTGGCATTATACTCACCTCAAGATCCTTGGCCCAGTTCGAGAAGGCATCGGAGCGCTTTCCAAATCTGTTAACAATTAAAATAAATACATTTAATATTTTTATGATTTTAATTATTTCAGCTTTTGTCGTGTTATTTTTAAAACAACCCTTAATAATGAGTCTGTTACATATATCAGAGATTTATGTGATTATCTGTGAGGAGGTAAGTATTTTTTAAAGTAAGTAAGTAAATTTCGCCACCTAATGCTCAAAGTGGGGACTGTTTAACTACATTTTATACAATATATAACATAAAAGTCAGAGAAAATCGAAAAAAATAAATTAATAATTTGATAGGTATCGGACTTTTCTTCCCTACAATAAATAATTCAATGTCTCGAGTGGTGATCGAACCCAAAACTATTGGGCTAACATTCAGCCGCTGGGCCATATGTGCGTTGAAATGTCATCAAGGCAATTGATCATAAATTAAAGAACATTGTTGTTTTTATTATTTAACTATATTATAATTTATTAATTTAACATATCAGGAGACCGAAATAAAAGAAGTATACTCCTACATCATTGTATAGGCATTCAATATTATCAATATTATTATTGTTAACCTTTGATTGAATAAGTGATTGCAAAGAAATTGCTTAAAAAAATTACCCATACATTTCACTTCTATTTAAATAAATACCACTTGGAAATACAAAAGAATGGGAACTTAAACGAGGAAATCTTAAATGAGGCATTAAAATGAACCATCTGTTTTATATTGCGATAGAGAAGACGTAAACAGTGAAATAAAAACAACTCTGACAGTTTTTTATTGGTTTGGATGTAGAAAGAATTATTGTGACGTTTTGGCACTAAAATTGATATATAGGAATCAATTTTAATATTTTTTATATGTTATAATTTAACATATAATATAGCATATAGTAGGTATATATAAAATAAATGTTATCACAATTCGCTAATTTAAATGTATTAAATTATTACATTCTTTAAATTAATTAAAAAAAATTGTATACTATGGCGCTAGTGCTGTTTAACATTACGTATTTTCATTGTTTGTTCCATTAAAATATTTATATTTGAAAAAATTATATTATTAAAAAATTATAGTGACATTTTGGTGACATTATTTTAAGTAGGAAATGCATTTTAACTGTCTAAACAGTTAAGCCTATATAGATTTTTTACGTTTAATCTTGGTAAATTGCTGTTGTTACAGCATTAACGGTGATTTGTGCGTGATGGTGAGACGGTGACTCTTAAGCATAGCTGAATGTTTGGTCGTACATATAATATAGTTCTGGTATGACTGATAAGTTAGAGGTCGGCACATTCTCATTCATTCTCATCAGTTTAGAGGATTGGATCCTCAACACATACATATAATGGTAGTTTTCGCGAGGATACAATAAGAAAGAAAAAGAAGGTGTAAAGATAGATTGAAAGCATCAAGAGGATAAGTTATGAATGAAGGGAGACCAGTTCACCTCCGAGAACACAGTATTGATGTTTCTGGAGGGAGGTCAAATAAAAAGTATCAGTACCTCATGCTTATAACATAGGTTGAGGATGACATAGGAATGAGGCGAAAGAGGTACGCAGTAATCGTTTCATTTGGGACTCTAAAGAGGTACGCAGTAACCGTTTCATTTGGGACTCTATTTTCTCTGTCTACCACTAGAGATAAAATGTGCAATTAAAGAAGTCTTATAAATATCTACATCTCTTAATTAAATACCGAAAACGAATTGCATTTAGCGATTTTACAATATGTTGAAGTACGTAATAGTTTAGGATAGCTGCAAGTAATTTATTAACTTTCATTATTAAACGCAAACTAGTGAACAATGTATTTATTTTATGTACAATGTAGCATTGAAATAGTTTTAATCTTATTTGAATATATTTTAAGTATATTTATTAGTTTTCAATAATAATTCTATCTTGACGTCGATTATTGTTTAAGGACGTATTATGAGTATTTTTTTTAATTTCCTGGGTCCGTAAAATGCATATAAGGCGTTGATTTCTGTTAACCAAAAACGTAATGTCTATAAAAATGAGTGAAGAATTACTAGTGAAATCACTGCACATACACTAAAATGCGTACAGTTCAATATTCTAAGAAGTGATATATAATTTTACTTAATTAATTTACAAATTACACTTACTCATAATAAGAAAAATATTAAAAGCGTATAAAAATTTGAACGTAACAGAATATTTAATTTAAGAAACCTGACTTGTGTGCAAAGTCTCCACTTAGATGGAAAATAAAATCGTACACTATGCTGTCTTTACAGAAAGAACATCGATCATGCCCTACATTTCAACATTAGGGAGGGGATTCAAACATCGATATCGTACCTTGGTCGCGTGTGGTAGGAGTAAATGCGGTCTAGTTTCTGCAATTGTAGGAGCCTCACAGCACGATCTAACAAGTCTGGGTCGACACGGTCCCCATCCGCAACATCACGGCGGTCAATCCTGCCAATATATCGATATCGATATGACATGTATTCACAACACTAGCGACCAAGATACGATTTTCATGTATTTATTTGTTAAAACTTGTTATTTAATAGTGAATACGTCTTTTAATCGATATCGGATGAAATTTGAGAACATTTAGCCATTAATATGTTAAACAGTTTTGAAAACAAAATATCGTAATAATAGATACACTTTGCCTACAATGGTAAACGCGGCAGATGTTTCAAAATAAAAAGAATCAATAAATTATATAAATAATAATAAATTTATATATATATATATATATATATATATATATATATATATATATATATATATATATATATATATATATATATATATATATATATATATATATATACTCAAACATTTTCTCTCAAATATCGTATCCCAGTATCATTACGACAAAGTGCTGCTCATTCTGTATTCATATACTTTCTTATCGTATACGTATGTATATAAAAATAAAACTTATATCCATGTTAAAATTCGTCACGGCCTCTTAAACTGATTTGCAATAAAGTGCAAGCATATAATCTAATCAGAAAATTACTGAAACGAGTGTGCTTAATCACGATATTACACACGAGATATCGACATATCGGTAATTAGTATAACACTTCACTGACTCATTACTGGGTGCAAGGAAGCGTTCAGTTTAAGTATAAAGCTATATAAATTATAAGTGCTAATTTATAAATGCTTATGTATGATTGTAATTTAGTAGTATCTGTTTATATTGTAATTGTCTTTGATAGTACTATAAACTAGTTATAATGTTGAATATTTTTAAGTTCAAGAATTTAGTAGTTTTCCACCGTAAATAACACCTACCATCGCCAAATATCGATAAATAAATTTTCATTATCAACTAGGGGTTCAATTTCAAATTTCACGTTTCTATTTTTATTCGTTCATACAAAAATGTGGAATTTCAACAATTTAGCTTCATCACTTATGATTGTGCCTTGTTCTTTTCATTACAATTTGAAAAATTTAATATGAAATTTTTGCAAGATTCAAATTTAATTAAATTTCGATACTATATATATCTAATAACTACATTCAATATATACATATTAAATATCCTTTAAGACCACTGTTCCTGATGAAGGATGAAGAGATGACATCATCTTCATCATTATCAATAACAGTATTACTAATGACATTGCTAATAATAATCATATATATACTTGGCAATATTTTTTGTCTGTTGTGCAAATTTCTTATTCTTTAGTTTTAAGATAAGTATTTTTGTGTGTCAAATTAAAATATAAAATAAATATCACCGACACAGGCATTAAGGCCACTGTACTAAAAAGGGGACTGGGCAAGACGTCCTCATGGCCAAAAAGGTGCTGGGCAAAAATCTCTTTTGATTAGATATAAAATTCTTAAAAGCTAATTGTAAAACCAAAATGAAGATGGCGGGAATACTTGTAACTTTACAGGTGCAAGACTCAATCTTACAGGTACAAGATTGGAAGAGCTGACGAGAGATGACGAGATAGGATGAGATAGTACAATTATATCAAAATAACATTAATAAAGGTATTATATTTTAGACATAAGTATAAGGTACTAGAAAATGGCAACTATTACAATAGACGTCGATGATTTTTAAAAGAATAAAAATAATAACTTTGAAGTATTACAAAAATAGCTTGCTTTGTTCCATGAAAATATATGCACAGCATTTGAATTGTTTTGAATTAATTTATAAGAACTTTTGTTATGCTTTTATCGAGCCACTATAGACCATAAAATTGGAATTCATCACGCATCTTCAACTCTTATAAAGGAACTTTACAGTTATAGTAGCTCTCGCACCAAGTTTCAAAAGCTTTTGTACAAAGTAGAAACGGATGCTCTATATAAAGCACAGTGAATCTTTTATTTCCAGGGCACTGACTAATGTTACGGTAGTTATAAGTTCGAATTTCTTGCGAGAATTATTCAATTAGGCTCTTCTGTTCCTAGACAGCATATTAAATATCTGTCCATATGAAGCTATTACTTGGTGGGGTGACTAGACAAACCGTTACGAGTAGTCACATTTGGTTTAAGAAATATCCCACTAAAAAAATATTATATAGTTTTGGTCCAACGAAAATTTTAACGTATTCGACAAATAACAACTATGTTGTTATCGTGTAAAATTCTAAAATATTATTTGGTAAAGTTCTAGTCATCTTTTATTGGGTTGTCCGATACTCTGTTAGAAAATGTTTTGTATTGAGTTCCACCACTTAAGGCTCAGTTTTTGAATTTGTGTGGAAAGCGGAGAACGCAATATTTTAACACTATTTTTTTGCCTACCCTGCGATATGCTCAATTTATTCCACGTGACAGTAAAAAAGATATAGTCTGTTATAAAATTATCTCATATAAAAGAAATTGTTATACTCCATATGAAAATATGGAGTATAACAATTTCGTACTTCGATTGAATCTTTAAACCGCATCCCACGACCCTTTGACACCAGCTTTTCTGGGTCGAAGGAACTTGTCAAATACTTGTAGCTTCTATTGGATAAGTTATAATAATTGGAAACTGAGTGGGAATGTGTAACAATACTATAGTTAACAACATATCGTGGTTACATAATAAGTATATGAAATTCTTTATGTTTGTACGTTGTAAATAATATGTACAAAATTTAAATAGTTTCAAATCTTTAATAATATTATGTATAAAGAGGAAAAAATAGATAGTTTGATTTTATGACAAGTGCCGTTTGGCAGAATGTTCACGAAATGAATTGATTGTTCCGGATAGGCTGAGATCATTTAGCAAACTAAGGCATACAAATTGATTTTAAACATATTCCTGGTTTTCCAGGTAATCTTTTTACAATTAATTGTGACAAGTATACTTTTCTACATTCTATTTATATATAATAAGGTAATTCATTACTTATACATTAAATAAAAAAAAATGATGGCTAGTTTATATTTTGTGTAAGGAATTCTTATTTTTGTGAACACATACTGTTATAATAAAAAGCACTCTTAACGTCGTTTAAAGGGATAAAAGGAAAAAGTTAATCCCATCCCTGCAACAAAGCAGACTATTTTGTAGTACAAATAAGATTTCTCGCCTCCAAGGTATTGGATTTTAAGTTTTAAGGGAAAAACTTTTACTATATAGTATCTTGAGATACGAGTAGAACACAAACTAAGAACGAAATACGTGATTTTACTTTAGTTGAGAGTTCATTATCACGGAGTTTGATTGAAATTGACTACAGTGAATGTAAAAATTTTTTATTAATGCATAAAATATTTCCTTTTACTTCTTCGAATTACAATAATTTATTCCCCCGAATGGAAGTCAAAGTCACAGATGACGCTTTAATATAAAATTACATTTAATGTTAAGGATACATTATAAATTTATGTATTTTATAGTTTATCGATATGTGTATGTGAATATTCAAAAGAATTGACAATTCAAATGTTGTGAATGAAAATTTGAAAATGTTTTCAAAAATGCTGCACGCTGGTAAATTAACAAACTATTTTAGTTATTTTCGAGTATATATATATATATATATATATATATATATATATATATATATATATATATATATATATATATATATATATATATATATATATATATATGTATATATATATATATATATATATATATATATATATATATATATATATATATATATATATATATATATATATATATATATATATATATATATATATATATATATATATATATATATATATATATATATATATATATATATATATATATTTATATATATATATATATATATATATATATATATATATATATATATATATATATATATATATATATATATAAATTTTACTCGTATCATAAAAAAGTCTATGTAATATATACTACTAATGTACTCACACTTTACAAAACAGCTATTATATATAGATAATTTTGTGTCAAGACACTCTGTTCTCCGCTTCACGCTCAGATTTGTTACATTGCATGTTCTGTGGTGGAACTTTACTATTTTTTACTTGTCGGCATTTTAAAAATATAAATACGCTTATTTCAATATTCACAATTTATTAAATTGAATTTTAAAATAAAAAAAATATATGCAAAAAAGCTTTATATATATATATATATATATATATATATATATATATATATATATATATATATATATATATATATATATATATATATATATATATATATAATAAATCACACTTTCAAAAAATACCCACAAAAAAAATGATAAAAAAACAATTTACAAATAAAAAAGCTTTCAATTTATTTCAGCGTTAAATAAGAACCACAAAAGTTTGTAATCTTTACATAAACTGTATTTAAGCTGTACGTAGGAGAAAAGTAATTAGGGATGGAGCTGAATATTTTAGAAGAAGCGTATTTGACTTACCTTATTATATTTTAATATTTTTTTATTTACACATCCGAGCTTTCATTTAACTCTGTTTCATTTTGGCTGTTTATTCACTTACATAATTAAATATTTATTCGTACTAGAATTTAAAAAAAAAAACCGGCACATTTAGGACATTTTATAATGAATTGTTAGTGGGTTGAAAAGGATTTCAAAGCTTATTGTTATTAAGTGTATAGCGTTTTAATATTTCGTCTAATTTGGAGGAGAAACAATTGTCGGACTTCTCTTTGATGTTCAATGTTTAATGTTCCCAAGATATAAATTCTAAGTGATTTCAATATAACGATATTAATATGCTTTATTTACTTTAGCATGATATTAGTTAATATAAATGTTTGTATTGAATATAACATGTACATATTGCCTTTTTACATGAAGGTCACAGTAAGTACAAATTGTGTTTGACTTTTGATATTTTTTTACCAGTTTGTATGGAAATCGTATAATATACACACAATTATACTAGTGCTAGCTAGTACTGTACCATTATACTTACAAAATTTCGGTCTTCGTTTATCCATTTGATAAAACAACAAATAATAAGTCATCCCTTTGCATTTTACAGGGTTCTAATCGTAAATCCTTATATTTTCGAAAAAAAAAAGAATATGATTTATTTATGTATGTATCGATTGTATAATTATATCAATGGTGTCATTATTAAGGAATACCCTTATTAAATAAAACAGTTTAACCAGATTAATCGCGCTCCCATTTTTGGTAAACCCGATATTTCGAACACTTTGCAGTAGTCCGTGGTCACGGGTAGACTGGCTACCCGTCAACAGTAAAAATATAAAAATGTTTCATATGTATAAATATCGTTAAAACCAAAGAACTTATTTAAGGACAAAGTTCTGTGTATTTTAATTATTAATATATCCTTGATGATACTTGAAAGGTTCATGTTCTTGGAACAATCAAAATCGGTGAAACCGTATGATCTCTATAACACAACATAGAAACAAATATACATATATATATATAGTATGTACATGCATAGACTGATAAACATACAACCCTCCTTTATGTCCCGGAGTCGGGTGAAGAGAATAATATTTTGAAAAAGATCTTTAAAATTTTATTCTTATC
Source organism: Dione juno (assembly GCA_037127375.1). Classification (NCBI taxonomy): domain Eukaryota; kingdom Metazoa; phylum Arthropoda; class Insecta; order Lepidoptera; family Nymphalidae; genus Dione; species Dione juno. The sequence continues at coordinate 672,177 of JAXRJS010000018.1, read as the reverse complement.
ATACATATTTAATATATTGGAATCTCTCGCATAATTATTTGCATTCCGTAATGCATAATACCGATATACTATTCCTTCTGCGCAAGAAAGATTTATGTTGTCTCGAAATGCGGAAAGCCGAGAACGGAATGCCTTCCCTACTACAAAAAAAGCTATAGTGTAAAGCTAAATAAATATTTTTTTATTTGTTATTTTTGCTTCTAGCTGGTGGTTTTAGTGGTGCTTAACAATGCTGCCATTTTTATATCAATTGACCATTCAAAAATGGCAGTCCTATTGAATAAACAATATGTACATTTTGATTTTCATACATTTGCCCGTCTGTCTGTATTAAGAAAACAGTATCTAAATTTCCACTCCTCAATTTGTCTATAGTACACACATTTGTGCGAGGTAAACAACCCTGTTGTACTGCACTGTTGGTGTTACAATTAAACTTTACTAGACACTCAGCCAATATGTATATTATATTAATTTAGACATTTTTATAATATTAAATATATTAGTTAACTGCATATTAAAGCAACGTTAACTAGTGAGGCAACTTACTAGACAGTTATATAATGTTTCTTCATACAATAAGTAACATTTTAATAAATAAGCAAAGTTTTCCACTATGTATACATCACAAAAGCTAATTTCCGCCAGAAGAACATTAGCGTCTCACAGTCTCTCATATCATATTATTTTTTCAAATGAAACAGAAATGAAATTCAAAATAAAAAGGGGCTAAGTAAGAAATAATATAATACGAGTTTCAAAGCACAATGCTTTATAACTACAAAGATGGTCATATCCGCTTCAAGCGAGGAGCGACGTTATAAACCATTTTTTGTTAAACAATTACTTTGCCACTTTAATACTTGCTGGGATTGGAATCTGAAATAATTTAAATCCTTTAACATTAGATAGTAAAAGATTAATTTATGAAAGGAATATATTGTATGAAAATTGTATTACAAGCTAAGATTCTTGAAATCGTTATTTTTATCATTCAGTTTTCAAAAATAGTCCTACTATTTCTTACTTCACATTTATAAACAAGTCGAATAATAAATTTGAAAATAAAACATATAATATCTTTGAAAATATATAGTATTATATAATATTTTCAAAATAATTCACTGTAAATAATTAGTCAATTTTAAATGTAAATATAAAAGATATTATGAAAAATAACAAATTTTAATCTCTCTGTAAGAGCTTAATTAATATTAATTATCTTCTAAGCATAAAAAAATGTAACTGACGCAAAGCTTTTTATAAGCTTGGAAATGAAGTGAAGCTTAATTATGAGATTTTTGTTAAATTAGTAGGAAGATGTTTCCCATTGAAGCTTACACGATGAAACCACTCAAAAATGCAATTCTTAAAACCACACACACTCTTCTTAAAACTAGTTCACTTAAAAAGAGAAAAATAAAAATGTTAATTAGAAATATACACATATGTACATATGTTTACTCAAATTCATCAATATATATATTTATATAATATATATATTTATATATATATATATATATATATATATATATATATATATATATATATATATATATATATATATATATATATTATATATATATATATATATATATATATATATATATATATATATATATATATATATATATATATATATAATATGCCGACAAGTAAAAAATATACTTATTTTAAAATATATGCTAACATAGTAATGCTTCATGTAAGTATTGTAAAGTTCTTTGAACTCCTTCACAAGAATACTTGACTGTTGGCCGCATTCCAAATATGATTAACATCTCCCCTTAGATAAAAATCTACAATAGTCAAGTTATAAGAAATACTTGTATGGAAGCTTTTATATTTGTGGTTGATTGCACTTTAATAAGTATGTAACCTAAATACATGGTGTTTAAGAGTTCAATTTACATTCAAAGATTTTTTGTATTCAAAATTCAATTAATTTATTAGTAAGCTAGTGCTTAGCTTAGTGTATTGTGTTGGTAAAATATAGAAAAGCATAATCGAGCTTTCCCGCTGGTATTACTTTTGCTCCTCACTTTACATTGTAGAAATATTTTATTTTATATATAGCATATACTTTCTTCTGGTAACGAAGCATCTTACGTTTGCAAGACAGAGTACTTAGTAGAGCAGGTTCAAATACTACAATATTTAAAAATTCTTTAATTTAGCTATTGATTAATATTTTGTTAAATTATTTGAAGCTATAAAGACCATGCTTGTCCAAACTAATTTTAGCATGTAACCAAAAAAATAAAACGGGACTTTACTATAGTACAAAATATATAGATAGAAATATACATTTTGTATATATTTATGTTTTCAATTCTAAGCCCGATATATTAAAAAAGCACATCTAAACGTACCTAGGTCTAGCAGCTTGAGTATAGAGGCGGTCCAGTTCTTGCAGCATACGCAGAGCATCAGCCATATCGTGAGGTCCTTCTTCTCGGGCCTCGACCAGGCAAATAGCAGCGACAACGACGGCCAGAGCAATGACAATTTTGTAGCTGAACATGATGTCTGGTGGAAAAAAGTTAAAATATGACTTTTAATATTATATTCATTAGTTCCTATCTTTTTTTTCGCTTTTTTTTTGCAGTGTAAGTTTAGCTTAGTATTAAGCATTTTTTGTTTTCTGCTCATTATTATTCAAAATAAGCCTTAGAAAAACTGAAAATGTCTCGAATATCATTACTTCTTTCAGCTTAGTCATAGCAGAGTTCACTGTCAAATTTCAACGCCACCCTGTATCTTACCAGAGCCGGGAAATGTAAATAGTTCACATCCGCAAGTAGGGATGGAAATCTCGGTCGTCATTTTTACCACTGCGGCCTAAAAACTAACTGATATAAATATTATAGAAGTATGTTATAAAAGGTTCACGCTGTATCATATATATATATATATATATATATATATATATATATATATATATATATATATATATATATATATAGCAGGATAGGCAAAATGAATCTAGTGTTATGACATTTTTACTAAACTCAACGCCGCGATTTTTCTTGGCACTAGGGCGAGAAAAATAAAAAATAAAAAGATATAATTCATAATTTCAAAATATTAATTAGCTTTTCTCTATATATTAAAAGAACTCACACTCACCAAAAGCTCACTTAAGTATAGAGAAACAAAAATTCACATATAGTAACAATTTTGTGAAATCAAAAAATCTTCTCGCAACTACCAAAATTCAAATCGCTCAAGATTGGACGAGAATTGTAATTGTGCGAAAAATAAAGTTTTCCTTTAATTTAAATTTTAATAAGATATTAAGGAGTGGGCAGTAGATACGCAGTAGGCGCGGCGCAGTCAGGGTTCACGATTTCCATCAATGAATTTTCCGGCGAAATGAGCAAAGGCCGCGGCCAGGGAATTATCTTGACATATTCGGCCTCGTATTATTATGACGTCAAAGGAATAATGTGTACTTATGTTAGAAACTTGTGTATTACTATAATTTGGAATATTTCCAGGCATATTAAAATTCTGACGTCACTATGGTACATTTCATTTATCTATATAAATATACTATAAATACAATTGGAGTGTCTGTTTGTGATTTCAAAATAACTGTGTATTTTTGAGTAACACAATACAACATTTATAAAATGTTTGTCTGTCTGTCTGTCTTATCGCTTTTCCGGGCTAATCCCTGAAACAGTTAAACCTATTTTTATGAAACTTTCAATAGCAGATAGAAAAGGATGTGAAGCAACACTTAGGCTTTTTATTCTGGTTTTTTTTATTCCGTCATGTCCGTGGTTTAGCAAAATTATTAAATAAATTACTCTGAGGTGATCATAGATTATGGTCTGGATTTTTTTAAAATAGTTCAACCTATATAAACATTAATAAGTAACCGTGTGATTTTTTTGTACCTCGAGCCTCGAAGCATATCAAGCTAGAGTTTGTAATAAGAATGATATGTCATTCGCAGTGGAATTTATTGAATTTTAGATCCGAAAATGATGAATTAATTGAAAAGGAGAAAATTTTATATTTATTATATTAATTTAATGCCATTAATAATACAATAATCATTAATAATAAATAAATCCATCAAAAAATATATTAAGTAAACAAATGATTAAACTTAGAGGCCGTCATGTGAAAGTGGCACAGCGTCTGAACGTACTGACGGTTATGGGTTCAATTACTAGTCGGAGGCATAATTTATTTATATTTCATTTTAAGAAGACAAAATGCGACATTGAGTTCTGCCAAAATGGAATGTCTTGATAATTGAGTTCTTTGGCTAACCAAAGCAAAGATTTGAAAAAAAAATTAATCAAAAAAAATTGTCGAGTGGGGATTGAACCCACTTCCATCACAATAACAGTGAGTTGCTGTGACATACTAATATATATGAAACAGGAAATTTTAATAAACTATTAATGCGAAGCATATTTTAGTCGAGTTTCAGCGTACAGGTAAGTTAATCGTACTTTAATCTATCACATGGCGAAGTTGAGTTGAGGCTTACTTTATTTGAGTTTGGATTATTTCAAAATGGAGTTGGAAACTTTTTCATATTAATAAAAGTTAATATCCAGTTCCATGTACTTAAACATAGACTACAAATGCTAATATGACAAAATACACCTTTTTCATAATAAATAAAGTGAACATTTTAGTAAGTTGGTTTTAAGCCTTAACTGTAATACATATTTTATAGTGTATAGATAATATATTGTATATTTATATTATATTTTTATCAAATTAAATTACATCTTTGGTTCAATCCAATGGAAATAACTTGGGAGTAGAATAATTCTATATATTCGAGATATTATTAAAGTGATATAATATAGCTTAGTTATAGGATATAACCGAAGAGAAAGGGTCTCTTCGGTTCTTTTATACGGCAGCGAATGTTGGCCAACATTATCTCGGCACACTCAGGAGCTTCACGTCACGGAGATGAAGATGCTGAGATGGATGTGTGGCGTTACGCGGTCCGACCGCATACGCAACACATTCATTCGAGGTAGTCTTGGGGTCCGTGACGTAGCGGATAAGCTCCAAGAGCGTCGCCTGAGATGGTATGGCCATGTTATGCGCCGATCTGAGAAATATGTCGGAAGGAAGTGCCTTGACATGTCTGTCCCTGGAGTTAGACCACCCGGACGCCCAAGGAAGCGATGGCTGGATGTCGTGACACAAGACATGAGAGCCAATAGATTGTCCACTGAGGATGTTAAAGACCGTGCAAAGTGGAGTAGGCTTAGTCGGAAGGCAGACCCTGGCAAAAGCCGGGACTAATGCCAAGAAGAAGAAGAAGAAGTTATAGGATATACCCTAAATGGGCCATTTACAAAAAAAATTGAACTATTGGTTCCTGAGATTAGCCAAATCAACCAAACAAATCCTTCAACTTCATAATTTTAGTATAGAGTATAAATAAACAATTTTAAGTATCGCTACACATTTTGAAATCATCGTTATAGAATGTTAAAGACATGAGCAGATGTGACGAAGAAAAAAGATAATAGTATTAATCTTCTATATTAATCAATAAATTCGATACATATAAGAATAAACAGATTTTTCTCAAATAATTATAATTTAATTGTGTACAAATTTAATGAAATATTTCCTAATAGAACGATTCAAAATAAAACTCTTTCTGCATGTTACTTATTTAAATAACGCATTAAATCGATAGAATCGAAGGTAAACTAATAAATAAAATAAAATAATAATAATATATATATATATATATATATATATATATATATATATATATATATATATATATATATTATATATATATATATATATATATATATATATATATATATATATATATATATATATATATATATATATATATATATATACATATATATGTGAAAAGAAATGTTATATCTCATCTATTCGTATGCCAGAAACGACTTTAGACAATTAAACCCAGAAAACACATTACTGCAGTAAATGATATCGTTTTAAAAGTAACAGACGCTGCATGTATTTTTTAAATTAAATGGTCTAATATTTTTTAAAACTGAAGAATTTGGTTTATTTCACGCGTTGATCTAAGGGGTATCTGGGTTGTACTGAAAAAATATTTTATGTTAGAGTGTCCACATATTTCTATTAAACTGTACGAGCGAAGCTGGCGATAATAGCCAATTAATAAGAACATATTGTTTTTTGCTATTGTATTTATCGAGATAGGTATGATGTAGTAATAGAAGATATCTCATTTATATGATTCTACAGATATTAAAAATGTGAAAGTTTGTAAGTATGGATTTTTGTCACGGTTTAACACAAAAACAACTGAACAAATTTAGATGAAATTTTGAAATATATAGTATTTTATTTTATTTTACATTTGTATAGATATTAAGACCATAACTTACTGCCAAATACACCAACAAAGCTCCATTGAATTATCACAATAATGTATGCGTCAACGTTGATGTATGTGGGAACAAACTAACCGAAGAGGATGGCCTGATACGCTAATTATGGCACAAAGCAATGATTCATTAAGAGAAATTACATATTAATGAGATGGACGTAGATAGGTCGTTGTTTTTGGTATAATAAAATTTCGGGTACGATCTACAGTTCAAGTATCGTGAGCTACTTGTATTAGGCATTTACATTAGTTTATTAATATTGTAACTATATTTATATTAATATTGTAAAAAGATAAAAATCGTAAATTGGCACAAAAAATTTGCTATTGCCTTATAATTTTTTTGTTACAAAAGTATATATAATTAAATTATTATTATATATCAATTCTTGACTACGCCGACGCTTGCTATATAGATGTGACGGAGGAGCTACTCAGCAAATTAGAGTGCCTTCAAAATTTTGCTGTACCCTTCATTTATTATACGTAAATATGACCAAGTTTCTCAAATTCTTCTTCGGCTTAATTAACTCTCTATTTATCGCCAAGATAATTTTCAAATCTTTATCTACTTTCTAAAATATTTAGTTATCGAAGTTTCCCTTCCTATCTGCGTTCCCGTTTTAAAATCCTTCGCAATCCCACACGCTCATGGAGAGGCATTGTGTGGATCGATTCTTTTTTATTCCAAAAAGCCACACAAAATCAACAAACTCTTAGTTACGCTTCACGCTGTATCCCGCACATGGCAGGAAAGGCAGAAGGAACCATAGGAACCTAGTGTTAAGACACTCCGTTCCACACCTTTCGAGGTATTGCGTGTTGCGTGGCGGAATTCAACGCCGCACACAATCTCCAAGTCAAACTATATTAATTAAGACAATCGGCAATATATTTGAAGATTACTTTAAAAACACTTCATTAAAGAATCAGACAGCACTCGTCATGGAAGTAACTATATTACATACATATTATATTTATTCCTTTTTTATATATACTTATATTACACTAGCGACTCGCTCGCTGCTTCGCCCGCTTGAACTACACTATTATTTATTTATAAGTAAAGTGATTTGCACTCGTTCGTCATAAAATGTAGGCCATATGTTATTCTGGTGTAGTATAAGCTATACTACTGCAAAGTTTCATCTAAATCCGTTCAGTAGTTTTTGCGTGAAACCGGAACAAACGTCCATCTTCAAAAGCTTTCAGTATTTATAATATTAGCAGGATAAGATGTATTTAAAAATGAGTATATATGTACAATGGACATTTATTCTGTGTAAGTCGTTGTCGTCGATAAATATAAGAAAATTGAAAAATCTCGTTACCCAAAGGTATCAATTGGAATATATTTTGTTTCGCATATTATATGGAAAAAAAAATTAAATATCGTCATAAATTCTGACCCTTGGAGGTTTGGGCGAAGTAAGACCGCCGAGAGCACTATTCGTTCAGTTTATATTTTCTATTACGATTTACCATTTCTTATATTTTGGAAAGTGTTTTATTGAATGTAAATTTGTTTTTGTTTAAGTATTCGGATGTCATTTTTTACTTTTGTATTCAAAATTGTTATTTTATAAAAGAAATATATAAATATTAAAATCGTAACCGTAGGTATTTTGGCAAATGATCTCTTATTGTTAGTGCTTGCAAGTTTTAAATTAATTCACGCATAAATTTTTTCTGTACGTCAGTCATTCAGCTAGTAACAGAAAAGTTTTATATATTTTTTTAGTTTCTTATTTATTTTCTAAGTGAATTTTGCAATCATAGTTGTAACTCATTTGCAAACGCTTAATGTACTTGCATATGAGCTTTAAGCTACACATGACAGGCTAGGTAGAGGGAACCTAGTGTCAAGACACTCCGTTTATCACCATTTTGTCTTGATGGAGTGGAGAAATGACATTGGGAGTCGAACTCATTACCATCGTGTTTTTAGACAGACGCTGTACTACTGCGGTGCAACCTCGGTGGATTGTAATACGTAGTAAAAATATAATAAAAATAAGCTATATTTAAATTTCAACAATACTAAGTGAAACATAAATAACGATTTCGTCAATTCTTGGAGCGTCTAAAATTCCATTGCTAAAATGAAACGTTTTTCGTATTTTCCTTCAATTGTTTTAATTTTATTTGATCTCGTATAGCACGTATTGTATTGCTTAACGTAACATAAACTTGAATATTAATGCGGTCATTGTATTCAATATTTGTTTTTAATTTTCGACCAAAACCCGCTTTCATTTCTTATTTTGACCCAACGTGAACGTTAGCTTTGAACTTAATCTCGGTTGACATTGTGTATAAAAAATATTATTTGTGTTTAATTAATGTATGTGTATATTTAATTTATAATTTGCATCGATATATATATATATATATATATATATATATATATATATATATATATATATATATATATATATATATATATATATATATATATATATATATATATATATATATATGTACTGTACTGGCAAAGTTCAACAGTTATGTCAGAGGTCAGATGAAAGGAAAATCTAAGACGATTCAGGACAGCCAGACCAACGCGATATGATCCCTTCGAAAGTAATAGCTTATTAACTCACTATTGAATACGTGTTCATTGGCTAGATATAGAACGAAATTAATCTTTAAACTATAAATATAATAATTTTACTTCTAAAAATATTTTTATTAAGTAATAATCAATAGTTCGAAACCATACCTTAATACTTCATTCGTTTTTAGTTGTATTTCATTGACCTAGACTTATGAAATTTTACGGAAAGTAAGAACTTATATACATTATTATATATAAAGGAGAAAATCTCAAACTAATAATTTATTGATAAGTTTAACGCAGAAAGAAACCATTATAAACTTTTAAATCTAGTTAATTTTATACTAAATGAGTATCAAATTTTATAAGTAGTATTTTCCTCAGCGGAATACTTACAATCTTGAAATAGGTACGGAACCCTCGGTGCTTGAGTACTACTCGCACTTGACTGATATTATATTTATTTGTTCTTTCTTTTTGAGTATTTAATTATATAGTTTATATACAACTTTAATCTAGTACCGAAAAAAACAATGGCAGATATCCAAAACGTTACAAAAATGCTTAAATTAAACGACGACAGTTAAAATTCAATTGACTTACTTTAATTATAAGCTTTCTAACTGTCATTTATAATTTCAAATGCCTTAAATACGATATTCCCTATTTAAAAGCTTTTTACTTTAACAATAAAACAGATTTAATTTACTATCATAAAAGTTCCTAGAGCCGCATTTATACTATAATCTATAATTAAAGTTCTTAATAAAATTTCACTCCCTTCCTTTAATAGTTTCCTATAATAATATATTTATTTAGTTGAGGAGGCAGATAACTAGTGTCAAAACATTTAATTCTCCATTTTCAACTAATTTAGAGTGTGTGCTAAGATCGCGAAGAAATTAAAAAACATATATATTAATTCCCCGAGTGGGATTTGAACCCGTTATCATCACATTCACAGATTGATGACTCAAGCCATGAAGTTCTCAAATGAAACTAACATAGCGTCAATAATAAGGGTATATTATAAGGTTAGTTACACACATTGTAAGCGAATGATAGCGGAAAGTATAAGAGGATTACATCTTATATATTATTTATATTTCATGACCATCCTAATGGATGATACGGTCCTATTGGAACTTTGTTTTTCAACTAAATGTTATTTAGCTACAATTTTACCTAATCTGTTAGTTTTAAAATTTATATTTGATTTTTAAAACTTTTTGTTCGCAGTTGTTAATATAAGTGTATAATTTTACAAACTTGTTAGTTCAATTAACCTTACTTAATATGTACATATTTAATGTATATATTTATTATTATTAATATGTTTGTATATTCTTTATATTTATTGAACACGCACAATGTCACTAGTGGTTATTCAAAGAAATTTTACATTTTTCAGGGAGGTCAGGTTTATTATTTTTTTGCATTCTCTACATTATCGCAGGCTCTCATGTCCAAACTTTTGTAGATAACTCAATCTTGATAATTGGTATCTATATCCTCTAATTGATAACATCAAAATAATGATATTTTGCTTAAAACTTAAAAAAAATGTTTAAATACAAAAATACATTTTTTTAAGAAAATTAAAATCTAAGATTACTCGGGTATTATTAGACCAAATCAGCGTGCAAGGACTTGCAATTATTAATATTTGGCTGGTCACAATATATATCTAAATATTTGAATAGCCACAAAGATATATCTAATATATCTAAATAGGCAGCAATTAATGGGAATGAATTATTTTCCTTTCTCAGCTGTCTTTCCTTTTTCTCTTTTATTCTCTCTTCGCAAAAAGCGGAAAACGGAGTGTCTTTATACAACGAAGTAAATTATAACAATATACCCTTAGTCATTAACTAAGCACTCGTTCAGAAAAACTAAATAATAAGATATAAATAATGCTATAATTTTACTTTATTACTACCCAAAATAATTGATTTATGATATTCTTGATCTTAAGATCCCATAGATTTACTTTTTTTAACTTTTTCGAGTCAATTATTGGTTCAATTAATAATTCTTATAACGTTTGAATATGTTTGATATCTCAGTGCTTAAAATTTAAAAAGAAAAGTTTTTATACTAAATAAATATTTACAATTTATTCTTAAATATAATTAAAATATTAATCAAATTAGACATAGACGATGTTACAAATCCACTGTATTGTTGTATTCGTTGTTCTATTTGTCCAGTACAAAAATAAAGCTACTAAAATGCTCATAGAAAGGGAATATCCACTGATTAAACTCGTAGATCCGATTTCTAATGACACTACGTACATTGTTAGACGACAATGTGACTGTTAAATACGATCGTTATCTAAAACAACCTTAAGAAGTGTCCGTACATTCCCATTTGTTTGGGTTTTTTTTTACCTTATCATCTATAATTTTTATATTGAGGTAGAAAAAGCTCATGGAATATTCGATTTTTCTTCCCTTTACAGTCTACGTAAGGGCATATATAAGAGCCATCTACTAGAAGAGTCCAATAAGTCATTTGTTTTATACAGATGAAAAAAAACATTTTTTATATGGAAATACGTACCGATTGCAAATTCTTCCTTTGAGATACGGAACCCTCATAATACAGGAAAGAATATTTTGGCATGCTATTTATTAAGTAACTATCGGAAAGTATTTAGTTACCCAGATATTACATGATTAACTGATAACGTATCATGATAATAATCCGTACTTTCACCTACGATCATTTGTATTATATTTATTTTATATAAGGTATGGACAGGGAAGATTATTTCAATATATAGATATGTATATAGAAAATGTATAACAGCTAATAGTATAAACTTCTTTAGCTTAGCTTAGCAAGGTCAAATAAGAGTCGTACTCGAGCGCCGAGGGTTCCGTACAAATTTCTTTATTGTGAGAAGGATTAATGACAAATACGATTTAGAAAAACTTACTAACTTAAATTTAACTATGATTTTCTTTTAATACTTGACAGACGGACTACAAAGTATTCCTATAAAGTTTCCGTAGTTACTCGAGACGCGGATTCTGAAAAATTAAGTTAAGTAATGTCCCCAATACTTATCTCCTTGTAACCAAAATAAACCATAACTTTTCAATAATATTTTCAAATAAACCAAATCTTTTCGATTTATGTGCCATTAGATATATAAATATTATATCTCTACAAGAATTATAAATTTGTATAAAACTAAAACTTATTCTTTATTCACTTTCATTGTGTCCTCTATAATATGTACACTTTAATCCTCTAACTAAAAAGGAAAGATGAAAAAGACCGTATTTTGATATAGCTAATGTATTTGTATGTTTTATTTGTTTATATATATATATTGAAATCTTCTTGATTTTAAAGGAAATTATGGAAAATAAGTTACTTACAGACCGATTTCCACATAAAACTAACTTTTAACTGTGTGGTGTGGAAAATTTATAACTTGTTTTTTGTAATGCTTGAATTTTAATATTATTAATATTGTGAATGGAATGGAACCGAACACATATTGCTTAGTTTAATACTATAACACTGCAAAAACTACGGCCTATAAATTTTAAAAAATATTAAGTTATGACAAAAATATTCTCCTTCACCACTGAAGCTTTAGCACCAATAAAGCTTTTTATGTTCATTAATATTGTAAATAAATAATATAAAGACAAAGTTTTAAGAACTTTTTGAGATTTTAATTATTAGTTATGCTTTTATTGTTTTTGTGCTAAGTGATAGACGATTTAGAACGTTTTCATCAGATTCTGACCTAATTTTTATTTTCAAAGGTAGACTGAGATAATTATAATTTAATGTCTAGAAATTCCTTTCTTCGATAGCCTAATTTATTCATAATTTAAAAAATATACTAATAAAATACTAAGTAATATGAATAAAATTTCATATTATAGTAAAGTATGCATCCTTTTTTTATATTTCCGTATCAACCATAAAGCGTAAAATTTTAAAACGTAAAAATGTTCAGCGTTGAAGACGATTTTATATTTTTTTTTTATACTGAAAATTTTTACGTTTTTAATTTCCTTTTCTATCTTTGTTGTTTCAAAAACAATTTTTGACTTTAACAACTTAACTTAGTATGTATATAACGTAAAAAGGTAAATTAATTAATAGCTTCACATTGCATACCGCATATAGTAGGGTAGGCAAAGGAACGTAGTGTTAAGACTCTCCGTTCCTCGTTTTCCGCCGTTCAAGATATAGCGTGTTGAGTGGCGGAACTCAACGCCGCGCTTCGACTTGTTACCAAAGCAAGAGAAATGTAAATAATTCATTCTACCCCAACAGGAATCGAACTCACAATCGTAAAAACCATGTGCCGCATTTTAGTTGAAAATAAATAAGTTTTCTATAAGCTCCATAAGCATATTTATTGCAATTGAAATAAATAACAGTTTTATATAAGCTTTCTAATGGTGTAAATAATAATTTTTTTGTTGTAAATAATAATTTCTTTACCACTGGCATAACTAGAACAAGATGAATAATTTAGAAATATACCAATGAGGTTCTATTTAACTTTTATAAAATATTCATATTTCATATATGATAATTAATACTATTGTGGACTATAAAAATAAATAAATAAATATTATATATGTTACAAGGACCTTATTTTCAGCTTCATTATAGTGTTAAGACACTATATTCTGTGCTTGTCGGTCAAATAATTCTTTCACCTTACTGGGAATCGAACTCGCAAACATCGCGTTTATTATACGCTATCCCACTACGCCACTATGATTTCACGTAAGTATTGTTGGTTCAAATTCGTTTTAGGGTAATTACCCTGATCTAATATAAAACGATACTAGTTCATTTTGATTAGTTTGTAGAATGAAATGATTTTTTAACAGTTTCTCTTAGCCTATCAAGGAACACACATAACTTTGTGATAAGGCTTCATATTAAGAATAATTATTCCTTATAAAACTACACTATAAAATTAAACGATTGAAAAAAAAATTAATATTCCTAGCACTATGATTTTGCTTTAAGATCGCTTTCATAACTTGACTAATATTATTCAGGTATATGTTTATGTTATGCATATTTTTCATTAATATTTAATTATTACATATATATTTTTGTTCATATTATAAATAATTAAATTAGTTCAAAATCATAAGTATTTTTATAATATAAATCTAAGGCTTATATTGAATTTTCAGACCGTAACTTACGTACACGACACATATTACGAGCGATATACCTTAGGGACGGCAGCCGGAAAAGTCATATAAATATGACATTTACATTTATAAGAAAAATAATCTATTGTGGACTGCGTAAATTATATTGTAATAGAATTTATATAGGTATGGCTCTTTATAATTCTTTTGAGTAAAGCTATTTAAGTGTATAAAAAAAATTACTTATATAATAAACAAACGATGATGATATATTTCTATTATTTTGGTTTAATTTAATTTGAAATAGTAACATTATTTTTTTTGAGCATCGCGTAAATGTTTATGTAAATATAAGCAATTTAATAGATATCTATTAATATTTAAATAAAATTATAATTTAAAATATATTGCCTAGATTTTAACATATTTAAAAATATAGCAAAAAGGAAATTAATACAAAAGGACTCTCTCTTGACTTTTGATTATATAATGAACAAAAAATAAATAATAATAAAAAATAAATAAGCTTACCTTACTAGTCTTTCCGGTGATTTCGAAAGTTCTGAGCGGCGAAGTGCAACAAGTTCCACTGGAAGCGTGTCCGTCGCATTTATAGTCGCGCTGGGCTTGGGCGGGCGTAGGGCGGAGCTACGCACGCGGCCTAAACAGGTAGCTAATTAAAAATATATAGATATTATTTATTTTTATACATAATCGCTATAGATTAGCGATAATTATGTGTTAAATGATTCCCTTGTATCGATAACTATTATTATTATAATTAGAATAATAATTATTATTGTTATATATAATTATTATTAAATTAAATAAACGAAAAAATTTAAAAAAAAGTAAGAAATCAAACTTTTTTGCCCTTATACTTTGCACAGTTTATGGATCAATTATTTAGCAGATAATTTTGCTTAATTATTTAAGTGTATTATAAGCGATTATTTAATATTTTATATAAATTACATTTATGAACGGTCCCATATTTATACAAAGTCTTTTAATTTTATTATTTATGTACATTTTAATGTTATTCTCACTAGATTTTTAATGTGTTATTTTTAATATGTATAATATTTTTTATACTATTCTATATATAATGTATTTTTAGCATGAAGCTTAATATATTTTTTAATTTATTTCACACTGAGGATAGAAAAATATTTAAAAAAACACATTTAAACTTTATACTCAGAATAAACGGCGTTGTCAGGGGAATCATCATTAGAAATGATCTTTGGGTAGAGGAAGTTTGTAAAAATCTCTGTACAGAGGTGATAACAACATAAATAAGTTTTAATAAGCGAGAAGAATTACGATGTAGCTTGATCAGATCGTATGGCTTAATGATCAGAGTGCTTGGGTGGTTCTTAGAGGTGCTGGTTCCAATCCCGAATTGGGGAGATTATCTCCCTATAAAATAGAGGGCAGAACATATTGGCTAGAGTTGGATGTTTTCTGTACGTTCCGATATTTAAATATATACATATTGTATCGTTTCTTTTTTTGTCTTAAAAAAGCTTTAAGTGAAAGCCCCTGTGAAAGTTTTCGTACTATTTTTTAATTTCAATAAAATACTGGAAATATATTATTTTCTATAATTCTATATTTTTACTTTGTTAAAGCGTATTTGTATACGCAAAATACGTAGCAAGAATCCCATAACTTTTAAAAACAGTGCCTAACATACATGGACTTTTCCACACGATTTCGAGATATTGCGTGTTGAATGACGAAGCTCAACACCGAGCTTTGTGTTGCCAGAGCAGGGAAATTAATTCCTCGAAGTCGAAATCAAACCCTCAACCATAACAATTCCAATCAGAAGCTGTCCCCCAATGACCCCAAATAACTGCCCCGCGATGGCCATTTTAAATAGATATATGAAATAAAATATTTAATAATTTAATTTAAACGTTTATTATAATAAATTCACCACTTTCCGTGGCGAATTTGGGTCAAAAGTGCAGAACTCTCTCTCATATTTCTCTGCATCTCTATTAAAAAGTGTAAAAATAAAAACATCAAACATAATGTAAAAAAATTATACATACATGAATCTTTCAGTGATAATAGAAATATTATAGTACACAAGGTTGAAAAAATTTATAAAGTTAATTGAAAATAAAATTGCTTTCAAAAGCTTCCACAAACAAACATTGTACCGCTGTCACTATTAAATCAATTAACGGGGCCGATGCGGTAGACCTAATTAAATAATCATGAATGCATTTACGCTTCAGTAAACGGAATTTAGTACTTATGTACACATATACATACGTTCGCAATTTTCTCAAAATAGGGAGACTGTCCATTCTTCATTTTCTACCCAAATTCGAAGCTATTGAGTGGCGGAACTTAGCACCGCACTTTATTTCAGTTGAGTTCCATACACAGCGTTTTCAGTCAGAGGCGCCACGGCGCGTCTTAGTTAATCTGCTTGTTTATTCCTATTTCAAATATTTTGCTTGAATAATTAATGCGAGATGTGATTTAATTAATGTTTTTGTGTAACCGCCTGGTAAGTCCTCGCTGTTCCTCGGCTAATATCACTGAAGAATAAAAAAAAGACAAGTAAAAACCGATATACGACTAAAATAGTATTGTAAACATTTTTTGTGCTGCGTCGTACTACAGCGGCAGTGTAAACGCGACGGTTATGGGTTTGATTCCTAGTCAGAGGCTCATACGCAATGGCTCAAAAATTTGGCAGAAAGCAGGGAACCAAGTGTCCTAACATTAAGTTACTCTACCTAACCTTTTATATGCGGGCATGTTTATTTATATAAACCACTGTGCCATATATTACTCAATTAAAAAAATCATTATAATAAAAAATCATATAAAATCACACATGGGTAATATTATTTACCTATGTGTGATTTTTCAGCTTGTATTTTATCCAACGGTTGAAAACTTAACACATAAATGACAATAAAATATAAATAATGTTACAGATTTTTAAAGTTTTACTATCACAATAAGGCAGTTTCTAGACAAAGCGTTTATATCCACATTACATATCTACCAAATATCCAATTAATAATTAGATAGCTCGCACAGCCATTGTTAATGTGTACTGAGTCTTATTTGCATTGTAAAACGATATTTTACGCAAACACATAAGTATCCCAGATTGTAACATTACCCTGTCAAAGCTAATAATAGATTTTACATAATAAAATATCTAAATAATACAAAATATCTTTTTAGGGTTTTTTTTAAATCCCTTTAGATATTTTGTATGCTTAAGAAATGGAAACCAGAATTTGGTCTCCTTTTCTTGAACTTGAACCAGTTTCAAAATGGAAACCCAAGAACGCATCTTGTTTTACCAGGCAAAAATAAAATGAATTAAATATAATCTATCTAACTTTAAGTTTTAGAAACAAATAGGTGCATTTAAAATTATTATAAAATTGTAATATAATGTAAATTATTATATAATGTATTTAGACTTAACTTGAGCATCAAACGTTGCCAACACCTGGATATATAAAAATTCGTAATATTACGTGTTTGAACGTTTGCCGCATTAGAATGGGAAATAAAAAAAAAGTTGATATTGAACCAATCATACACTGTTAAACTTCGCCATGACGATCTCATCATATATAATTTTAATTATTAGCATTTACCCAGTAATTACAAAATTTATAATGTAAAGAAACTTCAATACATTTATATCTATCTAAATAAACTTTCATACTGAAAAGTCTATATAAATTAAGCTAACATTATTACAAATGAAAATATAATACACGCTATCCAAGGAACACAGGCTTAACTTAGAAAATAGCTTTACACCTACGTATACAAGATATAACGCACTTTAAACGCCTTCACGGTATATGAATTCGCTAGTTTCCTTCATTATAAAACTTTGCACGCTCATTCATTTCAAGATTCAAAAGCTATTTTGTGAACTTTTCTTCGGGATGCCATTATTTTATACAATTAATGACTATTCTCGTAATAGCATTTGAATTTCGAATATTTAACGTTACTACTTTAGAATATTTAACACAAATGCTTTTTATTTATTACTCGTTTAGAATATTTAACACAAATGCTTTATTTCCAACACAATATGTAGGTATGTACGTATGCTTAAACAATAACATACATATATATATATCCTTCAAATATATTTTACTATTGCTTTAAAATTTAGGTTTTAAAATAAATAAATGACATCCTTGTTAACCATAGATAATAGATCTGGATTCTATCCATTATCCTGGATAAAATGCCAGGGTCTGCCGTGCGACTTAATCTACTCCATTTCTTGAACATTCTTGAGCATCCTCAGTGATCAGTCCATTGGCTCTCATGTCCTGCATCAAGAGAACCAGTCATCGCCTCCTTTGGTGTCCGGGGGTCTAATTCCAGGGACGTAAATACCAAGGTACTTTTTTCTGACATCGTTCCTAGGCTGGCGCATAACGTGGCCATGACATGATCATCTGGCAATGCTCTTAGAACTTGAATGAATGTGTTGTGACCATCATCATACTCCACACAACCATCTCAATAATAACATATTTTTCCCAAATCAGAGAGAATACAGTATCAAGAGATTCTCTATTTTCTGTCTTGAAATTCTGAATTCAACGCTGCATTTTATATTACCAAAACGGGAAAGTGAGAATAATTTGCTTAAAGTGGGAATCGCACCGACGACCACCATGCTTACACTTAGACATATATACCTCAACAATATAGCCTATTATTATTTTATTATGTAATTTACCAAAATTATTAAATTACCATACCCATTTGGAAACTTCAACTAACAAGACTGAGAGGTCACTGGTATACATAAATTATATTAAAATTTACCAAATCTAACTCTTACAAAATAAATGAGCAACGATCGCGTCATATACATTATTTTTAATTATTAATATCATACATAAATCAATGAAAATATATATTTCATATAATGTACCTACAGGTATTAATGTTTAAGGCTGCATAACTTTCTTTCCAATAACGTTGCCATAAATTTCAATATAAAAGTGTGTTTGATCGTCCTGAGTCGATTCTTCGTTCTAGGTATATGTTTTTATTAAATGAATACGTAATTTTATAGTACATTATATAAGTTTATACCAAAAAATAAATCGACACTAGGACAAGTAAAAAATATTTTAGCGGCACAGCGTCTGACTGTACACGCGATGATTGTGGGTTCGATTCCCACTCGGGGAGAATGGATTATGTCATAGCCCGGCGTTGAGTTCCGCCACTCAACACGCAATGTCTCGAAATTGGACAGAAAGTCGGGAAGGAAATATCTTAACACCAGATTCCCTCAGCCTGCTATGTGCAGGAAATAGCGTAAAGCAAAAAAAAAGTATCATATCGGATTAGAACCCACGCCTCTTGGATACAGTCCAAGCACTCTAGCCAATCAAGCTAACGTTCTCAAACTATGAAGAAATTCTTACGCGCTTGTTAGAGTTTATTTTTTAATATAACTATCTCAATAGGGTCTTGAAAATCTCTTGTCGTCTTTCAAAGCAAAAATAATATTTATATATAAATTTATTTGCGTGCAATTTAAAATTGCTTTGAAACGTACAAGTGAATAAATAATATGTTGATTTTGATTTACCAAAGTTGCCATATACTATTTCATTAAAATTAAAGCAAGTCATAATAATTTGCAAAAAGCTGGGTTTATTAACACAGATAAATAATAATTTTAAAAAACAACAGAAACAAACTACGCATTATTAAATATAGAATTTCGTATAGGTAGATAAATGTTCAAACAAAATAATTAAACTAAATTAGCTCCAATAAAATAAACAGGAGCTACGTAATGTAATGAGAATGCAATCAGAATAAAATGTTTAATGTTAATCAGGTAAGAGGATCCGCTAATGTTCACGTTGCTAATAAGTACATAGGTTTAAAGTATTGGGTATATAATTACTATGGAATATTTTTTTTATAAACTTATTTACTTATTATTATATGTTATGTAAAATATGATAACATATACTACATATATAGCTGTATAATTTATATTTATATAGCTGGGTAGCCAGAGAGGAGGGAACGCTAAACGCTATCCTCCTCTTTCGCCTCGTCCACTGTCATTAACTTATTCATACTTCCTCATGCTTTTTTAATGCCTTCATCCAGTGTTTTCGACGCAGTGTTCTTGACTTTGTTGTAATTCTCGACTTTATGGTAATAAATGGGAGAAATGTCTGTATAAGATATACATCATATTATAATCATCAAGGATACCTATGAACCATATCTATACAAAATACTTTTGTGTATAAAAAATTTGAGCGAAATTTTTGTGTCGTAAACTTTAAAACAGCATTATTTTTATGTTATATTATGTTTAAGAAAAAACTACATTTACTAATTACTAAACGCAATTATTGAATTATTATTTAAAATCATATTATACATTATATATTATTTAAAATTAAAGTCAATTTATGCTCAACTGGACATCACTAGGCACTAACCTATTTTACACCAACATATTATGAATAAAATATGATTGTGAAACTATAACAAGTTTAAACATTATAACAATAAATGTAGCGAAAATTCAAAAAGAAAGTATTATAAAAATAACACAATTTCCCCAAGAGCCCTTTCTGTCACTCCCGTGACTGTCGTGTCCCTCGGTTAGAATTCTTAAATTGCTTTCATTTCTTTTGTTACTTGAAGCTGAATAACACATAATATCTGTTAACGTGGACAATTTAATTTAAAATCTGTAAAATGTTTTTAATTTGAAATGTATGACCTAAAATGTCAACTCTAAGTACTTATTTATATGTTATATGTTATATAAAATTGTTTAAATTTTTTTATAGTATCAGTTTCGATCAGATATCAAGACTATGTGTCAATGGCGGAACTCAACTCCATGCACTGTCTTGTAAGATCTTCAAAATAAAGCAGAAACTCCTCACAATTATTGCCTTTTCACTGAGACCACTATACCACGATTCCACTATAGCGCAATCTTAAATTTTGTAACTTAAAAATTAACTTTAATCGCGATAGTGGTAAGCTTGACTTCCTCTTGGAGCAAGGTATAAATATCCAATATTTTTATTTTATCTGTATGGTCAGGCATAGTGAAATAGTGTAGAAAGCGGAGGACGGGGCATTTTGACACTAGGTTCTCTCTGCCTACCCTACTTTACGCAAAATACAGAAAGAAAAACAAGTTGTCCGATATAATATCTACACAAACAATACATAAAATTTCAATAGGCTTTTCTTTTTATTTACATTTAATAACCTTTTAATATCTATATGTAACTTAAATATAAATATAGTACCTAATTCTGAAAGGGGTTATAGCATTATAATGTATGACAAATACAAATATAATCCAATGCCAACAAATAACCGCATTAAGCTCATATGACGGTGGAACCGATAGTTACGCTTCACTTCTTACCGCCTACATATTAATTAATCAGCAAAATATATACGTAGGTATATTGCCTTTCCTTAACTGCAATTCGCGGTAACATTAGCAAAGGATACGCTCTCCTGTAAAAGATTCTTGCTAAAATTAACTGGAGCGAGTTTACTGTTTATTTTCTCAGAGTGTATCTCTTAAGATATTTATATTAAGTCGATGTGACAAATAAAGTTAACAGGTTAACAGGTTGTTTTATTTGTGAGGACTTTTGTAAATTTAGCTTTGAAACGTCCTTCGCTCACCGATCACCTCCCGCTTCGCTCTTAATACTCTTTGTTTCTAATGCATGCAGCATTTTTACATCACCTAATGATAAAAATCTTAATATATTTTCTTTTGGCGGTGAAACTTTCAACATGACAACATCAACAGTGTTCTTAAACGTAACTATAAATACCAACGTTTAAAAGAAACACTGCCACCATAAATACTTGCAGATAAACTGAAGGACGTTGGTAGGTACTGCCAGACTAGTTCAATTTAGGTTTCAAATATTTTAGATAAAAATATATATTATGGGACAGTGCCCCAGTGTAAGCACACTCAACTCAATATAATTTGGCGCTTTAAACACGTTATTTTCTTTCGCAAATCTGGATTCCGCGATAGAATATCAGGATAAAAGTGTATACCAGGATAAAACTTTGTATATCTTCCAGAGCCCAAAGTTCCATAAAAATCGGTCCAGCTGCTTTGTAGATAAGCCTGAGCAACAGAAAGAGAGAGAGAGAGACCGACTAACAATTTTTTTAAACTGAAAATCATTTTTTTTGCTTTAGTGTTCGTGTAATGAACTATATAAAAATAATTATTTTGGCATCACCGACATACATAATGAATTTTATTTTTATGTACAGATTTATTTTAAATTTGGAAACGACATTAATTAAACATTTGATAGACAAACTAAGTTATAAGTTAGTCGTAAAATTATTATCCCCATACTTTATATCATTTGTCCTATCCTGACTTCCATGCTTAATTTTACCATTGATTCCTGTGGATTTCCTTTATGATGGAAAGAAGCACAAATAGTTCCCCTACCCAAGAAAAACAATCCTACTAGTGGTAGTGACTACCATCCGATTCGACCGAACCATTCTTCCCTTCTTAGCCAAAGTCCTAAAACACCTGGTGCTTCACATTTTATTTCTCAAAATAACCTTCTTTGCAAACCGGTTTCTATCTTAGTAAAACAGTTAAAAATCTTGGAATTATTATTGATTATAACACGTCTTAAGATCCGCAGGAAGATTACACAAATTCCTACCTATTCCTATCAAAATTGCATTAGTATAATCTCACCTGGTTATATTATAGTTACGTTTAATAACACTGTTGATTTTGTCATGTTGAAAGTTTCACCTCCAAAAGAAAATATTTTAAATTTTAATCATTAGGTGATGTAAAAATGCTGAAGGCATTAGAAACAAAGTGTATTAAGACCAAAGCGAGAGGAGATGGGTGAGCGAAGGACGTTTCAAAGCTGATATATATATATATATATATATATATATATATATATATATATATATATATATATATATATATATATATATATATATATATATATATATATAGATATATATATATATATATATATATATATATATATTATATATATATATATATATATATATATATATATATATATATATATGATATATAATATAGTATTATTTTACTATTAGTCTGTATATATAATACATCGTACAATAAGTACCGAGACTAACCCAGAGATGGCGTGATTCATGTCAAACAACCTTGTTTTTGTAGCTCTGCTTTTTTTTCTTTATTTATTTATAGTTAGAGTTTTCTGATGATATGTATTTTTATTTCGTTTCAGTTTGTTGGTGTATGTAAAATGTAAAATATAACACTTATATTTGGACCTTTGGTTTCGTTTATTTTTCTTAGCTATGCTTTTGGTGGGCCGACCGTTGTCATTTACGATGTCTTCTTCTGTTGTGTTTCCAGGTAGCTTGCTATTGATTAGATTGCGTCCTCGTCTCTATAAGAAACAGCATTTTTTATATTATATTCTACTTTCTTTGCTAGAACTTTCATTTGCCAGACGAATGAACTTGCCGAATGTGACTTCTTCGGCGTCAGAGTAGGATGGAATGAAGGATGTATCTATACTTTGGTATGTCTTGATATTGCGACGAAAGAGTGTTGTCATGTATGGCACCCTAGGTGGTCTTTATCTGGATAATCAGTAGTACAGACTCTTATGCTAGTCCCTGGGACTCGTTCATGGATGAACGAGGTTAGAGTTCAAGGTGTTAAAATTTCATGTCAATCTAACCATAAATAACAAAGCTACTGTGGGGAGAGTGACGCTCCTTTTGCATTTGTTCAAACAAATGGAAAAAAAACATTGCTATTTAATGGAAAAAAATACCGTGCAAGCCCAGAACCGTGCTGAGTTCGAACGCGGTCGAGCTGATAAAAGTGATGCAGAACGTTCGGGAAGGCCAAATGAAGCAGTAACTCCGGGAAATATTAAACAAGTTTTGAATATAGTGATGGCCGACCGTAAAACGAAAGTTTCTGAGATTGCTGAGATCGTGAAAATATGACTGGTTACGATTTTACATTAAAATTGGGCATGAAAAAGGTATTTTCCAAGTGGATGCTCACACACACACACACACACACACACACACACACACACACACACACACACACACACACACACACACACACACAGTTGAACAAAAGCAACAACAAATAGTCGATTCAGAGACCTTTTTGGCACGGTTTACTCGCAATAAACAGAATTTCTTGCATCTTATTGGTTCGTTTGAAGGACGATATCGTGAAAAAACGACCCCACGTGAAAAAAAAAATCAACTTTCATCAAGACAACATCAGACCGTGCCACAAATCAATGAAAACAAAGGCCAAATTGAATCTAGCTCTAGCTCCAGATCTAGCCCCCAGCGACTACTGGCCCAGGGAAGATTTGGCTTGAATGAGGAAGTAATAGCTGAGACTGAAGCTTATTTTGAAGCTAAGGAGAAATCCTTCTACAAGCATGGTATCGAAAAGTTAGAATAGCATTGGAATTATTGTATAGCACTTGAAGGTGATTATGTTGATGAATAAAATAGTTTGTCTTAGTTAGACCCGGGATTTAATTGAACGAATCTTATTTGAATTTAATAATGAATTGAATCTGATTTCCTATTTCCCCCCCTTTACGTCCTATGTCTCAAGGTTGTCTGAAAAAGATCGCTGTTTTAGCGACATGGACGCCTCTTGTACATTTCAATTTGTTATATATTTCTGACTGTCATATTTTATTTAGTGGGTTTACGATAAAGAGTGTTATTATTATAAATATAGCTTTAATAGCTAGTTTTCACAAACAAAAACTCACTAGGAAAGAAAAATAATATGACTTTAAAAAACTAATATATTATGCTATGATTAAATCTGTCACAATCACAATATTGTTGCTATTTATTTTTATAAGAGAATTTTAATCGGAATAGGTCGGAATTATTTCAGAAATGGTGACAGACAAGCAATTGGAATGCCAGCCAGCCAAGCCACCGCCTCCTGAAAGTAAATTAATCTTTAAGTATAGATATCTGTATTAAAATTCTGCCGTAAAAAATCGGTACCAACTATATTAATAAAAATAGCACATTACTCCATGTCCATTTATTTTTAGGCGAGAATAAATAATGAAATACAGATCCTTTGAGTTCATGCTCAGAGCAACAGTTGAAATTCTTGACTGCTCTTCTCAGCAGAACTGTATAATAAGTTTATACGACTACGTCGTAGCTTTACGTTCATACGATTCGAAAGATGCAGAAAAAATATATTTTATGAGAAATATTTTCATAAAACTGTGTTCCTTGTAAAAAAAACTATAGTAATTAATTGCCTGTGTATAAATAGTGTCGATGACAAAACTTATACAACCATATCTATAGAGGTACAATTAGACAGTAGGTAGAGGACTTCACAGAGGCCGTCGTGGCACAGTCTGACAGCGTCTAACTTTAAATGCAATTTTAGATTCGAAATTTTAACTTGCATTGAGTTACACAACTTGCATACAGTATCGCGAATACGGGCGGAAAGCTGAGAACAGACTGACTAGAAATTAATTCATCCTTTATTTTTAATGAGGCTTGAAGTAACAACCGTCATGTTTACAGTTAGATATATATACTTGTAATAAAAAAAAATATCTACAATATTATTACATATACAACAAAATGTTTCCAATCTACGACGTTTTTACCATTTTCACTCCATCAATAAACACTTAATCCGCAATAAATATATTATTAGCCCATATCGTAATACGAGTGCATTTTGTTAAGTTCATATTTACACGAGTAATGTTATGTCAATTAGCGTTAAGTGCTATAATTTTTATTAAGTTTACTCAGTAATAATTTATCTTCATAAAATTTTACTGCTTACCTACTAACAGCTATTTGTGTATAGTTGATAAGTTTGTTGTCGTAATTAAGTTAGAAAGGAAGATATTTTTTTTTTATATTTAGGATTTATAACTTCAAAAGGATAAAACTGAACCTATAACATAACACTTTACTGTCTGTCTGTCTATCCGTCTGTCTGTCTATCCGTCTGTCTGTCTATCCGTCTGTCTGTCTATCCGTCTGTCTGTCTATCCGTCTGTCTGTCTATCCGTCTGTCTGTCTATCCGTCTGTCTGTCTATCCGTCTGTCTGTCTATCCGTCTGTCTGTCTGTCGATCTATCTGCAAGTCAAGGCATTTTTCTCATGATTGTTTGGTGGTATAAAGCGGAAATTATATTCGCCGGTGTGAAGTCAAAAACAGAAATTATCTAACTACAAGTTCACATCACAAAAAAAAACTAATACACATTGCTGCATTCATTAATAAGCCGAAATTACATTATTTCAATTTCATACTATTTCAATTCTTATCTTTCATAATTTGTACTGTAAAAGGTAAACTCTGGTATAACCATACTCGTTGTAATAATGGAAAATTATCTTGTAGCCCACTCCCTTTCCAGTTTCCAACAAACCTACATGCCGAATTAGTTTTGTACATTCAGTACTTACTTATTAGTACTCTAACGCCATCTAGCGGCATTTACCATTAAATAGTATTTCTAACAAAAATTTACAGATATAGATATAATTTTCTGTACTTCTCTCTGTCCTTAAATGGTAAATTACATAATATTTTGATAATTTTTATTATCAAGAGTATTTTTCAGAATCTCAGTGTTAACTGTGTTAGTAATATAAATAAAAATAATACAGTTCCTGAACTGTCCTTTGATATCGGTATTAAGTGACAGATGACATTATTTTAAATCTCAATGTGAAGTTTTCTAACGATCTCAAATTATAATTCGAAATTTAAACGTATTTTTTTTATTATAACAAAGCAATGGATAACTTATTACAGCCAGTTAGAGAAAGTTTTCCAAAATTAACAATAGATAAACAAAAAAGTCCAAGTTATGTGGAAATGTATACAAAAAAAGATTTCGAAATTGTTTTAGCGTATATTAAGGTAAACTTTACACATAAAACAATGTATTGCTTTTAAGACTATTTTCTCCGAAATAATATATTGAATTCTTTTTAAAATTTTGTGTAGTAGCTATTCTTTACAGAAATTTGAAACTTAAGAATTCTACTTTGTGCGTGTTTGCAAAAAAATTCCACTCTTTCTATCTCATCTATTATTATTTTTTTAACATTTTCATTTTGTTGCATACAATTATTTTTCAGACAAAACAAACAACTAGTTCTTCAGAAAATTTTAAAAATAACAGAAATGAAAAAGGTGAACTTGTTTTTTATATTTCATATAATTTTTTGTATAGTATTTATTATGCTTACTATTCGTATAATTATTATTAATATTTTAAGTACAATTTTTGTTTTATTCCTTAAAAATAATTGTATTTAAATAAAACATTTCAGAAGAGTTGGAGTTAACCTGGTTCTCCACTTAAATTAGATCTTAGTTTACATGCAATATTAGATGAAACTGTACTCCCTGATGAGCCTCAGTTATGGAGGAAAGAAGAAATTTTGCATGCACCTGTCAATATTGAAACAGCAAGGTAAGCTTATAATAAACTATAATTTTATTCTCAAAATGTCATAAATGAAGAGAAATAAATAATTATATGAACTAAGGTTAAATCATATATAAGAACCATAATTTATTTGAGGCAATTTTATACATTTAGGATTAGATTTAGAATTTAAATGCTGATTAATTAATTGTTCGGTGGTGTGTTTAACTAATACTTTTTGTTTCGTACAAATATAGTTTTGAAAAGAAGTCATTATGTGACCAGACATGAAAATTAATACTTTATCTATAAGTTATTATTACTACACTTTATAATGATTATGTTTAAATAAAAAATTATATAAATAAAATATTTTGTTTTCTTAATTAATTAATCTAGAAATTTCCTTGATTTATTAATTCAGAGATATAGGTAACCTGTACAACAAGACTCTTGCAAAATTACCTGAAGAAGAAGCAATACCTATGTGGATAATATGTAATCCAAGCAGCATTGGACAACCATTACTGCTCACTGTTCAGTCAAATGAAGATTGTTTTAGCCGAGGCATTGTCAATTATGAAGGGTCCATGGTGCTAGAGGAGGTTGATGTAGAAAAATATATAAGTGATTTTGCTTCTTATGAAGGAGTTAGTGAAGATATGGTAAGTTGACACTATGTGACAATATATTCTAATATTTGTGTTAATTTCGCAATCTTCTCTCCATCAAATCTCAATTTAAAAGAATTTATGTTTTAAAATAAAAAAAAAATGATATTTCTAATCAGTTGTTATAATTTAATAATTCTTTTTTAGGTAAAAGTAACAGTGGATTGTAAATATTCAATATCAGGCATGTCATATGGGTCTCTGTCTATGGAAGAACATTTGAACACACCTCATGGCGGCGTAACTGAATTATATTGTGAATGGACTAATAAAACTCTTCTTACGCCATTCATTAGCTGCAAAGTTAATTTTGTAAGGATAAATTTTATTTTGATAATAATAACTTTATAATATTTGTATGTTTGTATGTTTATTATAAGAATATGACATAATTAATCAGAATGCACCTGTAGGTGCTGATTCAAATCCTTCAAACCTGCCATGTTCATTTTTTTTATATATATTTCTAAATATTTTGATTTCCTTAGCTTTTATTTTATTAAAAAATATTTTCTTTTTATTACAGGAACAAGAAGTGGCAGTGGGTCATCTACTAAGTCCATGCAATGCCATATGGAAATCAGTGTCCGCTCTCCACAATATAAACCAGTTACTAGTAGATATGACAGCTGCTGGAGTTGGTTCCTTACATCTGGATAAGGCTATTATAAAGTGTGTATAATATTAATATATTAAGCTGTTTGTCTTGACACTAGGTTCTCTTCATACAATGCTATATGCCAGATAAAGCAAGCAAGACATAAAATTGTCTTATGTATTAAATTCTATATATGAACAATCCACAGCCAACAATTGAGGAAAGAAATGTTATTTTCATTATATTCTTTTAAGTCTATATAGAAAAGAACTGAATTTAATTTTCAAATTGTGAGAAAGTAATAATAATAAGTGAACATTCATTTGTTTTGCCTACCTCCGACATATACTTATATACTAATATTATAAGCTGAAGTCGCTTTGGTTGAACACAAAATTTCAAGAATTCCTTTTTGATATTGAAGAAATATTTAAGTTACATAGCCCATTAGCCCATTAGACTATTTATTGAGGACAGTTAAAGACTATCTTACATTACATTGATCATTTCAATGTATTTATCTATATACAAAAAATCTTTAATATTTCAGAAATTTAATAATAGGCATGAAAAAGTATAACAATTCCAAGCGTCTAACAGATTTACTGAATGAAACCGAAACTTATACATATACATCAGAATGTCCGTCCGGTGGATGTATATGTATAACTGATGATACAACTAGTTTGAAGCAAGCCATGAATTTGATGTCTAATTGCGGTTCTAGTAATGATTTTACTTATAAATTATGGGATATTTTAAGAGGTTAGTGTTGTTTTGTTTACTTAGTAACAATTTACATATAGGACTATCTTGGCCCAGAAGCTCAGTGTTTGACACAACAGTTTTTGGGTATGTAAAATATGAATTATTTAATTTTTTTTCGCTTCGGTAACAAGATTAAAACTCGGCGTCGATTTCCGCCTCAAGACGTAATGTCTATAAAGGCGGAAAGCGGAGAACGGAATGTCCTAACACTAGGTTCCTTCAGTTTCTATATAGCATGAAGTTTCTATATATAATAAGACGACTAGTTCGAACAAATTAATAGCATAATAATTTAATATTAAAAATTGATTATTATTTTATTAATCTACAAGCTGTTTTCATCTCTACACCAAAATTCATCAAAATTGCTTTTGCTAAACAGCTGAAAACTTAGCAGACAGACAGACAGACAGTTACTTTCGCATTTATAGCATCGCATTAGTACGGATATCTAAATATAACATATGATAAACAATTTTGTATCATATTGTTGTCGTTGTTTTTTTTAGATTGTGAAACAGCTGAAGAACTTGTCACATTATTAATTCAAGCTCTAAAATTCATTTCCTCGGGTAAAATACGACCATTTGTAAGTAAATGATATAATTTTTATTTAATTGTATATTATATATGTATTCTCTTAGTTTTAATTTCAAAATTCTTCAATAGAAATTTGACTATTATTTAAATAAAATATATTCTTTATAGCGGCCATAGGTATAATAGCTTTTCTGTTACAGATAGACGTAAACAACAAGACATATCTATCCAAGTTAGTACTGAAGCTATCTCGTGGACATTCTCAAACTGCCAAGGTGCTGAAAAACCTCCGCGCGAGTCCGGCGCAGGCGCTGTCGCTGGTGGCGCAGGCGGGCTTCGAGAAGACCGTGTGGGAGTACACGCGGGTCATGTCGCTGTTTGTGCACTCCTTCTTTGTGGCTGGCATCTGGAATGCGGAATCGAGGTAGCATTGATTTTTTTTTTGGATTTTTTTGTGTTCCATATTTCATGTAAAGACATCTACTAATGCATAATTTCTGTAACATGCTATTTCTTTTATTTTGAATATAATTTTTAGTTCCACCACTCAACACACAGCGTCAAAGTCGGACTAAAGGTGTTGAAAAGTACCTTCCACCGGCTTTCTCTATCACGCTATATGCGGGATAAAGCGTGAAGCTAAACATTTTAATTCATAGTTGAAAGTGAGCTTAATTTGACTAACTTATATTAGCGGGTATGCACTCATTTTGTTGCCGCCTTATAAGCACGTACTAAAAAGGAATTAACGATAGTTCTGGACAGACCAGGATCTTCTAGATCCTCTAGATATCAGAATAGAATAAAAATGCTGCAAATATAATACATCAACACTAGACTCTTACTAAAATTACAATTTTGTTTCCAGATCCCACGAATCAATTGAACAAATAAACCAAACCATCCAAGATATGACTATGGGCGGCGATTTTACTTTAAATCCCTTTGAAACTATTACCACCTCTGATCATTCCATACGTTTTGATACTGAATCCATTTGCTTGGAAGACGGCAACGAACTGACTGTAGATAATTTTGCATCTTTAAAAAAACATGGCTTGGTCAGTGAGAAGAAAGATGTAAATGAGGTGAATAAATAATTTATATTTTATACAATTCATTATTGTTAAAGTTAGGAAGTTAATTAACTTGTAATACAAATTATCCTAAATAATCCTAATTAATGCTAATCATAGCTTTAATTAATTTTAACATAATTTGTTAATTGGTATGGTATCAACGTTGGAACCAAAAGAGCGCTATAGAAGACGTTGCTAAATGTTTTAACATTACTTAATATATAAATAGTACTTTAAAAAATGTTAAAATATGTAATAAATAGCATTCTCTCTTAACAAATTATCATTTTTAGCAATAATCTTTGGGTAATGAAAACTTTGATGTAACTTGAAACTTTTAATATAATTTTTTACTTATATGAATAAATATAAATTTCCAGGTACCGTTAATAACAGATGAAATAGACATAGGTCCGTGGAAGAATCTTTTGACCAAATTCGCTCAAATTCATGTGTGCTTAGAACACTTGCATCGCGCTGAAACATACTTGAGAGCTGATTTCGGTAATATTATAATTATATAAAAAATAAATTAAATTAGCTTCACGCTGTATCCCGCACATGGCAGGGTGGGCAGAGGGAACCTCAGGAACCGTAGAAACGTTCCATTACCTGCTTTCCGCCATTTGAGGCATTGCGTGTTGAGTGGCGGAACTCAACGCCACGCTTTGCCTTGTTACCAGACTGAAGAAAATGAAAATCATCCATTCTCATGGGAATCAAACCCATAAACCATCGCGTTTACAGGCACAGGCAAGAGGCACGACGGTCCTCATTATATTACAGTTTAAAAATTAAAAAAAACAATAATAAATATAAATTTAGCTTACCATTGATTAAATTAATATAATAATAAACTAATTAAGGACTATTTGTGGTGTACAATTAAGTGTATTATTAATATAATCTAGGCCGTCGTGGCGGTATGAGACTGCGTCGGAGTGTAAAGGCGATGATTGTTGCTTCTCATTAAGGGGAATATATCATTTTCATTTCTCCCTTCTGCTTGACAAAGTAATACATTGACTTCCTATAATCAACATACAATGCGTCGAAAATTTGGTGGAAAACGGAGAACGGAGTGTGATAACACTAGGTTATTTCTGCTTGCTCTTTATATGCAGGATATGAAGCAGGTATGCAGAAGATCATTCTGCATACCTGCCCTTTGATACCTTCATCCCCATTGCGGAACAGTCGTTTAATTATTAGCACAGCTGCTGTAGTTTCGTACAATACAAACTATTTGATTTAAATGTATCCGTTGGTTTAATTAAGTTAATTTAAATTTGTATATTTGTTAATGATGTACATTTTTTTATCATGGTAGGAATGTGCGATGGTCAGACAAGCCAAACTAGGCATATGACTATGAAGAAACGTTAAATTGTAAATATATAAATAAATAAATAAATAAAAAAACTTTACTATCTAATAAGTCCCTATCCTAAAGAACAAGTACATACATCTATATACACAAGAATACATATATTCAATAAAGCCTCCATAATATATTTGAATTTTTTTGTCATTTTGGTGTTTTACTTTTGCCTATTAAAACAAAAAAAGCAATTTTAGTTTAGTATAAAAATACTTTTACTATCCACTTATAATCATCAAAATCATATTCATTAAAAGTAATATATGTGTTTATTTTCCAGCACAATTAAAACCGATGGCGTCGAAGCTTCTAGAGCACTACGTGTCAGAGAAGTCCCCTGTAAGGACAGTGGGACAGCTGCTCAGTGATCCAGTGCAGAAGATTTATATACCCATCGCCAATAACGTGGTTCAAGACCATTTGAAGTAATTTTTTTTTTAACGGAGTGACTTCACACTAAGTTCTCTCTGCCTAACCTGCTGTTTACAGGATAAAGATATTTTTTTATGATGTTTTTTATTGTGTCTCTTTTTGTTCACCACAGTTGTTGGTCTGGTTTTCTTATTTTTATTATTATAGTTGGAGATTTTCGATCTTAAGCAGTTTTTGTGTGAATCGATTCCATTCGATATAAATATTTTATAATGGTATAGAATAGATAAATTCACATTAACTGTCGTGTATTTATCATTTCTATAATTTGTTATATGTTTATTGGTTACATTTACATGTAAAGCGCCATCTTTATGCCACTTCTAAAACGGCTTTCTAACTATGTTATTACTACAAGTTTTGCGTATATAAGTAATAGATCATGCTGGTTTCCTTTAAAATATCTATTTTTTTTTTAATTTATACTTTCAAGCTTTTTCCTGCATATAGCACTCTATTCTCTATATTGTGTCTGAATTGAAGACACTGTGTACTATGTGTCTAATAGAGAAAATAAAAAATAAAATAAAGTTAGCAACTTGGGAGAAAATTGATTAAAGTTCATTATAAATCAAGACTCAAATTAAATTAATATGTTAAAGATGTTTTAAATATATATTTTTTTATTCTAGAAAAAACGCCCTCTGGTACAGAATGGTATTATCTAAAAAGGAGAATGTGAAGAATGCTTTCCGCGCTCACACTATTACATACTTATTTTCACAATTACCGCCATTTCCACCTCAAGTTTGGCAAAATTTGGGTAATTATTTGTTATTTTATCTTTTTTTTATTATTTAATTATTTTAAAGTATTTCACACTAAGTAAAGAAAATTATTAAGAAAACATTAAAAAATATATAGTAGCTGGCTCACACCTGCCTCTTGGATGCTTAATAATCAAAATAAGTTGTAATAAGCATATACAAATTTTGACGAATAAGTAATTAATTAATTTACCTTTTGTCCAATAATTTCAAGACAAAAAAAATAAAAAAGGAATGGACATCATTAAAAATGTACACCTGCCACTTTTAGACAGATATATATAAACTTATTTATGTCTTTTTCTTAATATGTACTTTGGTATAGGTCACTAAAGTATACTGTATACTGCTTTAAAAAAAATTAAATAATCTAATTATAAACTACTTTTAACTAAATTTAAAATATAGAATATTTTTTTAGGGTTCCGTAAGCTTCCGTTCCATAAGCTGTATCTCATAAAAGAAAGCTTTATATATATATATTTATATTTTTATATATATATATATATATATATATATATATATATATATATATATATATATATATATATATATATATATATATATATATATATATATATATATATATATATATATATATATATATATATATATATTCACAAATTATGTATTTCCGTTGCCGCTATTACAACAAATATTAAAAATAAAATAAATAAAATTAAAATAGGTACGGAATTCTCGGTTCGCGAGTAACACTCCCACATGTTTATATGTTATAATTTTTTTTATACATAGTATTTTTTTGTCTAGAACCACCAACAGAGGAAGTGGCAGAAACAACAACAGTTGAAGAAGTTAAATACCATTGCACTAAATATGTCTATTTGAATAATAAATTATTAAGAAAATTAGACTTTTTAGATTAATATAAAATATTATTATTTGTAATATTTGTGAGTAACTTAAATAACAAAATGTTGTTTCATATAATCTTACATTTTACATCATGAATTTTAATATTGTATATAAATGATAATGATTATTAGAAATATTTTGTATATGTTTTATTCTGTGAATAAATCATTTTATATATATATTTTTATTTATTATTATTTTTGATTTCGGTATGTGTGAGCATGTATGTGTTACATGGTTAACAATTTGTTTCAAAATTAAACGGAAAATTTATACTGAACGACTTTATCGCATATAGAATACAATTTTACGCAGAGATAATCTAGTGCTAACACTCTACACTCAGTTTTTTCGAGTTCGAAAGAGCCCCAGTTCGAGATATTGCTGGATAATTGGCTGGAACCAATCCCATGATAAAAAGCGCTGCGGTGGCGCTACTTGTTTATAATTTTTATTTCTATATTCAACTTTACGTCCCATCCGGCATGTAGCAGGATAGTCAGATGGAACCAAGTGTGAAGATACTCCGCCTACTTTCTGTCCGCATTCGTGACACGTGAGTGATGATGATGGAAAATGAGAGTGATGAAATTCAATTTTAGCTCACTTTCTACCGGAGCTTGGAAATGAAAATAATTATTTTCCCTAATTGGGTGTCGAACCCGCTACCATCAGATACATGCTGTGCCACTACGCCATGATGGCTTCAAATTTCTATTCTTCACATGTTTAGTTTGTTACCAAAACGGCACAGCAATTGTCTGTAAATGCGACGGTTGTCGGTTCGATTCCCGCTCGAGGGAATTAATTATTTAATGAATTATTTCTCACACTAGTATATAGAGGAGCGCGATGTTTACTTTTGCCATTGAATGGAGCAATGCTAAAAAAATTAAAAATCGTAACAGAGTGTCTTATCACTACTACTATATACTATATATAAAGCAATATTAAAAAAATTTTACTCTATAGTTAAAAAAAAAACCGATTCTACTCAAACTGAACTTTAACTGATTCACACAATATTATTAGTTACATAAAACTTCAAAGCAAAACGAAATACCATTACGTCAATAAACAAGTAGATACCTACTGTAGTACACTTTGATCTGCGAGGTTAATAAACTAAATCAATTCACCTCAGTCATGTTGAGATATAGCTAGATTATAGGTAGTTAAAGTTTCTTAGTATGGATAACGGGTTCGATTCCACTCAATGGGAAATTTACATTTCAGCGTTGGAATTTGTCATCCAATATGGTATGCTAATGTGAATGGAAATAGGAGAGCGGAGAGTCTTAAAGCACTAAAGCAAGTAATTCTATTCTTTAGATTCAAATTCGCTTTCAGACGGTACAATAGGTGATTTAAATAAAAAAAAAGTAGCTTCACGCTATTTCCCGTATATATCAGTATAGACAGAGGGAACCTAGTGTTAAAATACTCCGCTCTTTACTTTCCGTCCAAATTTTGAAACATTGGTTTATCTTGTTACCAGAGCGAAGAAATTAAATATATATATATATATATATATATATATATATATATATATATATATATATATATATATATATATATATATATATATATATATATATATATATATATATATATATATATATATATATATATATATATATATATATATATATATATATGTATATATATATATATATAACTCGTGAACAAAATCATCTGTACGTCAATTCGTTTTCAATGCAACGATAAATGGTGCTTGCACTTCAATTTGTGAGTTCAATACTCTGGTCCAATTGATTTTATCTGCCAGCTGACACTGTGAATATAACTAAGTAAATTAATAACTGGATGATATTCATAAAGTAACTCGATTTAGTTTGTTATATTTATTTTAGAATAACATAGCGGCCCAGCGTCTGACTGTGGGTTCGATTCCCACTCGGGGGAACGAAATATTTCCATTTCTCTCTGGTAACAAGAGAAAGCGGGTGCTTTCAAGATTGCATGTTGGTTGGTGGAACTCAACGCCGCGCTTTGTCTTTTTACCATAGTAAGCAAATTAAAATTAATTCATATTCCCCGAGTGGGAATCCCATAACCGTCGCATTTACAGTCAGACGCTGTGCCACTGTGCACTTTTTTAATATAAAAAACATTTTTTTTAATGAATACTTCAGATGTGACACAAATACTTGGGAATGGAGATCGAACTCATGGTCTCTGGCTTAACTGAGCTGGTTAGTTAACAACTAGACTAATAGGACAATCGACTTTCAATTAGTTAATTATTAGTTATAAATTTGTTGCTAAAAAAATATATGTAAAATTTTCCCATTCCTACTATATACTATATAAAAAAAGTCCCGCTGAGTTTCTTGCACCGGTTCTGCTCAGTAGGATAGTGTATATACAATATATGAATATTGTATTCTTACTTTGAATGAAATTATTTGAATTTGAATTTAACATAAACGTTATTTAAACGTTTAAAAATATTATTATAATTTTTTTAATAACACGTATATTATTCAATAAATAAAAATTTCACCAAATTTTTCTAATCTAATTTTATACAGACTAAAATCGTCAAATGACTATATAATCGACAAATGGCTATTGGCATACCAAAATAGTGGTACATAATATAAGAGCGTAGTAATCAGTCCGTCCGTTGCCATGAGGGCCATGTGCTTTTAGCTTTCCAATGTGGGATATATAAAATTTGTACTGTCTCGATTTTATATTATATTTTTCGCATTTATTATATAAAATGGCGTCATGGCCCAATAGTACCTATAAATACCACAGGTATTTACACGACCTGGGTTCAATTCCTATAAAAGCGAAAGAACTAGGTATTTTCATTTCACCGCTCTGTTAGCCAAAGTTCGACGTTGGCGTTGAGCTTCAATTACTAGTAATAATTGGGTAGAAAGTGGAGATGGAGTGTCTGAACACTATGCTCTCCATGTCTGGAAATAATCTGGCAAATAATTTGTCACATTTTGAACACGAGTTGATTTCGAGTTCTGTATCAACTTGTTTTGTTATATTTGAAATACATTTATATTAAAGTTTTACCATCATGCAAGTTTTGAAACGTGCAAAAATTTTGAAGTGACTTTTCAGTAGGCTTTTAAGGTAAATCTTCAGTCAAATTCTTCAGCTGTAAAACAATATGTAAGTATATTTAAGTATAGAGTAAATAAAACAAAATTGGTTCACGTCTTAAGTTTCCTCTGACCCGATTCACGAAAAATGCACAAGTTATTTAAAGACATTATTGCAATTTAAACTTAAACAAGACAAAACGTCCAGATTTCTGAGTATAACCGTAACGATTGAGTAATAAGTGCTAATTAGTGCACATGGCCTTGACGATGTACGAGAAAACAAGACACGGATAAAACAAAAGACAAAGTAAAATTTGAAACTAAGGCAATTTTTGGTTTTACATAGTTGAGTACCTTTAGTCTCGACTTAATGGGATACAGCGTTTGGCTGTAATCGCGTAGGTTGTGGGTTCTTTATCCATTTGGAAAATTTAATTATTTACACGCCCACTTGTTGCGTTATCCAACAGGATGTGTGTCTCTAATGAGCACAGAAAGCGGAGAGCAAAGTGTTTTGACTATTCTCTATGCCTACCCTGCCAGATTAAGTGGGAAGATACCGGTAATGTCCAAAAGTATGCCGAGAATTATAGTAAATAGGTTAGCGTGACTTAGTTGTGAGTTCCCATTTAGTATATTCTATAAAATATAAAATATTGTATAAAATATTTTAGTATCTATATTGTTTTCACATATATAATATACAATATATATTTAATATGTGCATACACACATATAGCACACACATATAGAAAAAAATTGAATTCCATTAGTTCAACGTGCACATTAGTTCCCTATTTTTTCTAAGAACTATTGTTTACTTAAACAATATACAAAAATGTCATTCCCGTCGTTAACTTAAAACAAATTTATGATCTTAACACTATTTAAACTTAAGCTATTATAACAATATGTACCTACTATATCTTAGAGTGTCTAGGACTTGTGACTCAAATGTGAGCTTAATAGGCCCATTTGAAACGCGCATTAATGCTCACCTTTATTATACGAGCTCCTCTCTCTACCTACACGAAAAGTCTACTACCAGCTGCAAGCGTCAAATTTTATTGTAAAATGATAGCCAAATTATCGTTACAATATCTTCTATAATAGAAAATTTGCTAATCGCCGTCTTCTATGAAATAGCATATCCAATTCTCCGCTAGCTGTTTATAATTCAACAATCAACACGCCATTCATCATATATAATGATTCAGTATCGGGACCACGAGTGTAAGTGTTCGTATAAAATATTTATATACTCGTACACTATTTAGTGTAATATAGCACGTGTGATGCCGAAAATAACAATGTTAGCGATTTGTAAACAAAGCGGTGGATTTGCGGTGTCGATGGACTTGGTAAAAAGGTTTGGAACGATTGCATACCAGTATGAGCTTTCATAACAGGATATCGCAATGAGCTTTGTAGCGCATTATCACGCGTTCCCCGCTCCCACCAAATTTGACTACCCGTCAGAGAGAACAGACACAAACGCTATCGTCTCTGTAATGTAACTGATGAAGTTTGAATTGATATATGAATATTAAACTTTACACAAAATATCCTCTATATTTTGTAATATTTCTAAGAAAAAGCTTTTTTAAACCAAACATTTTGCTTCCATTGCAACTCCATTGTTATACATTGATACATATATGTATGTATAATGTATATCTGCGCTTGTTTACTCGTTGTACCACGTGCTCTAATTACTCAATTACTGGTTCTATTCTTAGATTGGACGTTTGATACTAAAATTTCTTTACAAAAGGCCGCAAATAACACAAAATGGTGGGCTATTTTTTTACATAAATGACAGCTTCACGATATTTCTCGCATATAGCAGAGTAGACAGAGGGGACGTAGTGTTAAGACACTCCGTTCCCCACTTTCCGCCCAAGTTCAAGCAAGCTCAACACTGCGTTACCTTACCAGAGCCAGACAATATAAATAATTTATTTTTATCGTGTGGATGGAGCGACGGTCCGACGATTTCTCAGAATATACATAAATATTATTAATGAATATACGACATATTAACAAAGAATACGTACTTGTATACGATTTTTAAACAAGTATGCACACCTGAATATGATATAGTACACTTTATATAATAAAGAGAAGATTTTTTTTAAAGAGAAGAAAGAGAACAGTGATTATTTTTATAAAATTATCCTATGGAATTTTGATTTACTGCAATTCTATAAACTAGTCTAATAGACCGTCACCCTTGTAGGCAAATAGAAATAGACATGTATAGCTAATATACTCGTACATTATATATGTATGACACATGACACATTCTAAGTACCCGAAGTAATTCTGACCGCAGGTACTGTGGGTTATATCGAAACGATTAACGAGATATAATATGTTATATAGTCTTGTTTAATAAGTGGATATATAGATATATACATATAATAAAAAAAATAATATATATATATATATATATATATATATATATATATATATATATATATATATATATATATATATATATATATATATATATATATATATATATATATATATATATATATATATATATATATATATATATATATATATATATATATATATATATATATATATATATATATATATATATATATATATATATATATATATATATATATATATATATATATATATACTGTGACATAGATTATTTTCATTTTATTTAATTAGGTTTAATATTTTTAGTAAAATAAACACAAAATGTTAAGTAAGGTTATTAAAGTAAGCTTACTTTAATACAAAAGTGAACATTTCTGAGAAAAGCGTACACAAACGCACAGACAAACAGATGCAAAACACAAATATATATATATATATATATTTGTGTTTTGCATCTGTTATATATATATATATATATATTTGTGTTTTGCATCTGTTTGTCTGTGGGTTTGTGTACGCTTTTCTCAGAAATGTTCACTTTTGTATTAAAGTAAGCTTACTTTAATAACCTTACTTAATATTTTGTGTTTATTTTACTAAAAATATTAAACCTAATTAAATAAATTGAAAATAATCTATGTCATAGTCATAATGGTACCGAATTCTTCAATTTGCCTTTCCAGTTAGTTTATCATAATAATAAAAATTTTGACTCGATGCTATCTATACTTGCCGAGTCTTATAGGTTAGGTAGGCCTTATATTCGAAGTAGAACGTACGAACTATAGGTGTGATGAATGGATGTATTTTTTTCATCTAACGTCATTTAAACCACAAACAGGAAGGATGTTTGTTATTATTACTAAGTTAATGAATAATTTAAAAACATATTAAAAGAATAATATATTAATATTACTATTTAAGTTAGTCATAGTTTTTTAATCAAATATGTAATTTAATTAATTAATAATTTACTTCTTTCTTCTACTATCGGCGGCATACAAAGTGCCTATATTGTTCTCTGTAGATCCTAGAGACATCTAGAGACACTCTGATCTCTATTTTACATCTCATTTTTACAATATAGATGATATCGGTGATCTGTCAATAAGATTTTTGATGAAGATAAAAATTTACAATTGAAACGTACAATTACAGACACAAAATAGGCTAAGACGCTAGGCTAGGCTATATCGGATAAAGACATAGTTCAACTATATCAAATCAGCGCAGCATCTTCTCTTTACCTTTTGATGTCAATGGACTCGTTTCGCTTTTGTTTGTTTATTTGCTTATACATATATATATATATATATATATATATATATATATATATATATATATATATATATATATATATATATATATATATATATATATATATATATATATATATATATATATATATACATACATATATACATATATATATATATATATATATATATATATATATATATATATATATATATATATATATATATATATATATATATATATATATATATATATATATATATATATATATATATATATATATATATATTATATATATATAAATATATATATATATATATATATATATATATATATATATATATATATATATATATATATATATATATATATATATATATATATATATATACTACTTTCTATTAGTCTACTTATTAATTTTTTTTTTACTTAGCTTTATGCTTCAGCGTCATATTCCTTAACAATACTATTATAAATAAGTATATAAAAAAGAAGTATATGTAGACAAGACTAAGGTTAGCGAAATTTTATGACATTTACTGCACACTTACAATCCAAGCAAGTTATTTTCATATATGAAATGCATTTGCATTCCACTTGCACCACCTGCACTCAATTTTACACGTCATCGACGGGAAGTGACCGAAACGTGATGTGAATCATTCGAGTTTTATAGGGAAAAGGTAAAAGTACACCTACAGTAATTTATCATTCTTTGTGTTATTTATTGCTTTAAACTATTAAATTGTAGCTTTATATTGAAAAATGCAACTGTTGAGTTTCTTGACGACTTTTCTCAGCAGAAATTCCTTTCGAGCGGATAATTCAAAAATGTTTTACAAAGTTTTATTTCAATATGGAATTCCAAAGAAAATATTTTCATGTAAACCATTGCCAAGAACATGGCTTGTACTGTCAAAGTTGTCACATCTCATGTAGAGTCTT
The DNA here is from genome assembly GCA_037127375.1 of Dione juno. Classification (NCBI taxonomy): domain Eukaryota; kingdom Metazoa; phylum Arthropoda; class Insecta; order Lepidoptera; family Nymphalidae; genus Dione; species Dione juno. The sequence goes on along the minus strand of JAXRJS010000018.1, from coordinate 629,723 downwards.
CTAGAGTAGAGATTTCTAGTTCTACTATACGCCATAACTATATGTACGAGCCCTAACATAACAAACTCTACCTTGTGGATTACGAGTTTCTTTACTACAAGAATTAATAAAATAGAATAAAATCACATATACAATAATATGACAAATAAATCGCTTAAGCTTTCTCATCGTAAGAAAATCGGGGGTTTTGCAGACATCAATAAAATTTTCAAAAAATCTAAAGTGCAAGCTATGCAAATGAAAGTTAATATAATTGATATATTATCTACAATTGAAAAGGAGCTCAAATAGACGACGAAGCGTATTTTAAATTTGATTTTATATATAAATATTTCATTAACCTAATAAAATACTTTTCCCATCTCATTGTTACAACTATGGGTTTCTTCTTATATTCTTCATTTAAAATAAAAATATTAATAAAAAACTAATATGTTTAGAATCCATGTTTAAATTCATAGAATATATATTTTAACGATTAACTATGTTTGTATAAATATTTTATGTAATTGATTTATATTTTATATTTATTATTTTTATATATTTTATTATAATTTAGTTAATATGTACAATTTTTGTATATCATACAATGGTGTTTTCGAGTGACTCGGTTTATTATGCAGATAGCAGGCGTGGCATAAAGTATTTAATGGGAAAGTGACTATATTTATCCAAATGGAGATTGACCTCATTGCTATCGCGTTTACAGTCTACTATACCACGATGGTCTCTCATAAATACAACAAATTAGTAAAGTCAAAATTCTAACGTTAATAAATAATAGCATCACGCAGTATCCCGCACATGGCAGGGTAGGCAGAGGGAACCGTAGGAAGCTTGTGTTAAGACACTCCGTTCCCCACTTTCCGCCTTTTTGAGGCATTGCGTGTTGAGTGGCGGAACTCAACGCCCGCACTCAGCCCTTTTTCTTGTTACCAGAGCGAAGTGTGAGTGTGTGTGAGTGAAAATAATGCCTTCTCCCCGAGTGGGAATAGAACCCACAAACCGTTGAGTTTACAGGCAGACGCTGTGCCTCTGCGTCACAACGGTCCTCATAAATAATAAACTAAATGATTAGGCAACAAGTACAATTTTATGTGTCTAAAACAAAAATCCCGTATTTAAACACATTACTGTCTTATTTTTGTAATTTTACTCAGCTTATTTTTCATAGTACATTCTAAATCCATAATCCTATAATAAAAGATAATAACTTCTTTCACCGGTGACTGTCTACAGTCTTAAGTTTCCGAATTCCGTTATTACTAAGGACACTTCTAAGTAGTAATTAACACAAATTTTTAAGGTTTCACGGACATGGCCAATTTAGAGGATATAAGGTAATTGTATACGGATCTTTTGTGGAATACACGTCTCACAGGTCAAGGGCGAAGGAAATGCAGGTCATAAGGCTTTCGAAATAAAGTGTGAAGACGTATGAAGTATGTGAAAATGATTTATTTATATATCACAGGCTTTGTATGGGCCATTATGTTGTTTCATGGTGTTTCTGTTATACTAACTTTTGATAGCATGAAGTCCGGTCCATTTTATGTGTGGGGTAAAAAAAGGGCTAAATACTCTCTATAAAGAAATACTCTTTTTGAAAAATTGTATATTAATTAAAATCGTATGTTATTTGGTTAGGACATTGTCCAAATGTAGTAGAAGCGATTTTTTTAGATTGCACCTAGTCTTAGGTGTAATTTTTAAATTGTAACATTTTCAATATATTCTCAAGTACTATTCATAAACTAAGGAACGAATAATATAAACGTTTATATAGTTGAACTAAGCGGGACTCGAACCCGCGCTTCACGGAAACCGTATAAGTGCTATAGCCATTTACTCATATGTTATCACGCTAAGTCAAAATTCCTGTACATTTGTTACCTAACTTCATTTCATAAATTAATATTTAATATTTACTTAATTAATATTTTAAAAGAAAAAATAAAATATACCTATTCATACGCTGTACGCACATTTGTACAAATGTACTCATAGGAAAACACACACACTCAATGTACGAGTCCTTACAGCCCCAACCATTGTATACAACAGTACATACTGTGTGTAATTAGATCATGACGAAGTTGCTCACTGACGTAATGACCCTCTTAATTCAATAGGCGCCCTTTACTTTGATTTTTTTATATACATATTTGTTCTTTATAGCTACATGTAGCAGAGAAGGGAGAACAGACGATTTATTGTTAAAACACTCAGCTCTCCACTTTCCACCCAATTAGAGACCTTGTATGGCTTTTTCTTTGTAGCCCTCAAATAGACGACGAAGCGTATTTTAAATTTGATTTTATATATAAATATTTCATTAACCTAATAAAATACTTTTCCCATCTCATTGTTACAACTATGGGTTTCTTCTTATATTCTTCATTTAAAATAAAAATATTAATAAAAAACTAATATGTTTAGAATCCATGTTTAAATTCATAGAATATATATTTTAACGATTAACTATGTTTGTATAAATATTTTATGTAATTGATTTATATTTTATATTTATTATTTTTATATATTTTATTATAATTTAGTTAATATGTACAATTTTTGTATATCATACAATGGTGTTTTCGAGTGACTCGGTTTATTATGCAGATAGCAGCTTCACGGAAACCGTATAAGTGCTATAGCCATTTACTCATATGTTATCACGCTAAGTCAAAATTCCTGTACATTTGTTACCTAACTTCATTTCATAAATTAATATTTAATATTTACTTAATTAATATTTTAAAAGAAAAAATAAAATATACCTATTCATACGCTGTACGCACATTTGTACAAATGTACTCATAGGAAAACACACACACTCAATGTACGAGTCCTTACAGCCCCAACCATTGTATACAACAGTACATACTGTGTGTAATTAGATCATGACGAAGTTGCTCACTGACGTAATGACCCTCTTAATTCAATAGGCGCCCTTTACTTTGATTTTTTTATATACATATTTGTTCTTTATAGCTACATGTAGCAGAGAAGGGAGAACAGACGATTTATTGTTAAAACACTCAGCTCTCCACTTTCCACCCAATTAGAGACCTTGTATGGCTTTTTCTTTGTAGCCCGCATAAAGCAGGGCAGACAGAAGAAGTTTAGTGTCAAGACACCCCCTTTCTCCTCGCACCGCCCTCTATATCCTCCTTTACTCCACCTCCTTTACAGAAATGATTAACAAAAATTAAGTTGTATTAACGAATAAGAAATTTGATATAGCTCAATAAAAACATTTGGACCGGTCCAGGAGACAATGGTTCGAGTCCTACGTCTTAATTTTTATTTGGAGTTTTTAAAATTTAAAAATGTTTGGAAATTATATATTATACTTGAAACACAGGCGCAGTGGCACAGCGTTACACTGTACACGCGACGGTTGTATGTTCGATTCCCGCTCGGTAAGGCTGTCTCAAAATTTTGGCGGGAAATGAGGATCGGATATTTAGTGAATATCAAAAATACCATATAATATAGTATTCTTGGAAATCACGTATTAAAAGAGGGCAGTCATAGATGGCAAAAGCTATATAAGTAATTAAATTATGTCAAATCTCGCCCGGTGTCGCTGTCACGACCATTTGCAGTCAACAGCGTTAAGACCAAGAGAAATAAAAAAAAGAAAGTCAATCGGGGCACTCGCTTGCAGGCAACGGCACTAATTAGAAGAAACCTACTCTAAAATATTGTTATCAAGTGATTGTATATCATTTAATATATATATATATATATATATATATATATATATATATATATATATATATATATATATATATATATATATATATATATATATATATATATATACATTTTTTTATATATAATTACGTAGAATCTCTGCCCTAATGATTTAGAAACATAAATTATATGTGTATCTATGTTTGTATGTTTGTTTGCTAATAACCATATCATTAACCACTTCTGATTCCTATTAATTATTAATATAAGAAGTTCTCCAGATTATAATTTTATTGTAATAATGATTCTTTTTTTTATCTGCCTCACGCTTCATTTCATATATAAGAGGGTAGGTTTCCATAGTGGAGAACTTCTTCTCTTTATATATGGCGTTTCGAGCGTGCCAGTTGAGCAAAATTAACATCGCCAATGTCACGTTAAATGGAGAACACGCAAAGGAGAGTGTACGGTAAAAAGGAGATAACATTACACTATAGAAGAATGCATCATATCGGTATATATCTCATCATATCTCCAGTGGAGATCAAATCCATTAATATTTAACTCATAAATTTGATAACTTCATATCCCAATAAAGTAGTAGAAGACTAATTCTTAAGTGATAATTTCCTTGACATGGCAGTAAAGTTTCTCCACACGGAAGTCCCCTTGTCCTCCAAATCAATTTAGTAAATTAATCCTAACAGAGTTCGACGATAGATTAACGCAGACATAAGCCTGTGGTTTTTGTATATTTTTTATATTGTTCGTACGGTATCGTTCGGTTCGTATTTGTATTTATAACTAAGTGACAGCTGTGGGAAAATAATATGTTGAAAAAAATATATGAAATACGATGGCCTTGGATACGATATTAACTCGAGAAAATGGTAATAATTAATAAAATTAAGATAACGTGATATCTAACACTGTCTAGAAAGGCGAAACAAGGAACAGTGTCTAAACTCCACTTTAGGGTGAATTTGGATAAATAAAGTGAAGCTGAAAAATAAATAAATAAAACCTATAAAATGCAGTTACAATCATTTAATTCATTTAAATCTTAATCTACAATTAAGTTCATTTAAAATCCAATTATAGTAGTATGGACAACATTGTGTAGAAAACCAAAGGACATCTGTCCGAAATACATTTAATCCACGGATCAATCGTTAAGTGCGTCGCGACCCAACAAAGGTAAATAACAGGATTAGGAGATTGAATTTGTTGCATAGGTAGACATTTTGAACTTAGCCTTCTAGCGTAATTATTATGTTTTAAACAAAGATAACAGGAGTCAAGATCAAGGGTCAATGATAATAAAGAGAGGAGAGAGAGAGTAGGTGGAGACCTCGTTTGACCGAGTTGTTTTGCCCGTTTACCCGTTGAAGTTTCGAGTAGTCCTCCAAGGAACCCATCATGCCAAATTTAAATTTTCTTCGTTGTGGAATTTCGGCTGTGCTTTGTCCACCAGCCACTCAGTGACGAAAGTGTTTTATCTATGTAATATAAAAAAACGTAAGTAACGTAAAAGTGAAAGTGTAAGTCAGTAGTATACCTTTGAAAGAATAATATATTTCTACACAACACAATAGAGAAACGCTGCTTATGCTAAATTTTATTCCATCTATAGGTATACCATATCTATATACCACCATTGTAACAGGCACTATCCTCCGTCCATTTAAATATATTACATTTTTGAACGTCAACTCTACACAAGCCAGAATACTTGTCTGACTTTTAGTTAATTAATTTTTCTATCTTTTTGATTTTTAGACATTTGTAGCATTGAAAATCAGACGAGCTGTATTTGAACCAGCTATATTTGTACCCAATATATTTTTACTTACTGCACCATATTGATAAGTTCTAATTCATATAGTTAATACAAACTTTATTTTTTGATTACAAATATAGTTAATACAATATTTTTATATATATTTTTTTAAGAAAGTATTTATATACAGTATATAATATGGTTCCAGTATACATATGTATTTAGTAGACAATCTATCCAAATCTATTCAGACAAATAGACTTTAAAATATTAAAAATGCATAGTTCATCACAGTTTGAACGTGTCTGACCGCTCGATGGCTTTAAACTTAAATGCAACTTAGAAAAATTTGTAAGTAGATTTCAATTGTTTTACCGATATCAGTAATGAAAGTTTTACGTTAAATCGCGTCAACTGTCATCCAATTTCTTCTTCTTCTTCATAATAACCTGCTTCGTGAAGGTATAAGGCAGGGTAAGCGAAAATTTAGGGTCAAATCACTCAGATCCCCGGTCTCTGATAAATTTGAGACAGTGTGTGTCGAATGAGGAAACGTTACGCCGCTTGTCTTTTATACCAGAGAGACCTCGGAAACTGTAAATACTCTGTATTATTCAACTGCACTTCAATGGCATCAAACATATGGTTTTTAATTTCACGCTGTATCCCGCATTTAACAGGATAGGCAGGATAGAATCAAGTGCCAATACACTCAGCCCCCACTTTCTGTATAATTTTGGAATCATTGCGTGTTTTTCACTCAAAAGCCACTCTAGAAACATATTATACTAACATAGATATATAGATATATATTTTTATCAATATTGTAGTGTAAACGAGACAAGCACTTTATAAGCAGGTTCAGCGTGGATTAAACGTCCTTTGAAGTCCTTCGGAGCTCAGAAGCTTAGAAATATCACCTTACTACTTATAAATTAACTGGTACTACTGTTGAATGAAAAGGGATAGCGAATTCGAATACAGCAAAGATAAAATATACGAGTATATTTGCTAAAAATATGTTTTTTTTTGTAAATATTGTTAACTCGAATCTAGTGGTTTAATTGCCATATAATTTTATTATATATTATATAATTGTATTGACGATTCGATTTAAATAATTACATAGTACGAGGTTGAGGTTTTTATTATGCGGCAAGTTTCATACGAAATGCGACGAAAACAAAACCTAAAGCTCATATTTTTTGATTGCGTTAAATTAGAATCTTGATTTTCCAGGGTACTATATATATATATATATATATATATATATATATATATATATATATATATATATATATATATATATATATAGACCTGAATATTTGATAGTAATTAATTTCAGGTTGATACTTCTACGTAATTTTGAGGAAAATGGTTTTGACAGACGACGAGACAGACTGACAGATGGACAACAAAGTGATCCTTTATAGTTAACTTTGTACCTAAACAAAATTAGTTATTATAATTTAAAGATTAAAACAGTGAAAAATTAAAATGACTTTTTATTTTATTTTGAAAAAGAGCGTTTAGAAAATTAATAAATCAACACTATAAAAACATTTATATCAAATATTAATATTTCAATGTAAAATTATTAAAAAAAATTTGCTTCCATAGAAAACACGTCTCACAAAGGCAAATAATGTGAGCGTGTATTATACCTGCATATATATCATCATAATAGCAGGTCAACTCAGTTATAAAAGGTATTCAGTTACAGCACTCTTCGGGATTCCTCTTCAGTTCTAAGAACAGACGTTTGTAATTACAATTTTATTGAAATGAATGATATGTAAATGCATACATATATGTTGTTTTAAACTTTGTTTCTTGGTAGGTATAGAGAACGTAGTGTTGTAGTGTTAGAATTCTCCACTCTACACCTTTTTGTCCACTACAAATATTTTAGTACTTAATTAACTTTCAAGACTTTTATTTCTTAAGTGAAGCGAAAATAACTAAAAAGTCAAAATAACTAAAATATATCGGAACTGTATATGGTAATGAGTTCAAAGCACTCTCTAGAACATATATATGGATATATTTAGAAACACGAAAGTATCCTTGGGTTGGGTTTCGGCATACAATATGTAATTTATCTTAATGAGCAAAAACTGGACAAGACCTAGATTTTCCCTGCCTATCCTACAAAATGTGAAAGACGGTTAAGTGAACGTATAATAAGGGTTTTTTGTCTTAGTTTATTTTCAGGGTCTCATTTTCTCATGGTATAGTATCCAGACACCTTTTCCATACTTATCAGATTGGGCACATGAAAATGATTTTAATATATAGATTTCCCCGAAATAGAATCGAACCAAAACGACCGAGTCAAATATTCCCAGTTCCCAGATTATGTATCTAATGGATCTTCTTTAATGAGTAAGACGAGCAGCAAAGCCATCTTGATAGATCACTTTGTTTTTCTACCACATACTTCATCAATATTGCGTAGACCAACGCCTGATTTATATGGGATGCGAGAATTAAAGTCGGTTCCTTCTGAAGATTAGACTGCATCTATTGCGCACATCGTATGCTTTTGCTATAGCTTTTTAAAGCTTCTAAACAGAGATAATCTATTGTAAAGACATTCCGTTTTACGTATTGTGACAAAATTTGAGATATTAGGTGTTGAGTGTATTTCTTATCAACGAACGCAAATTAATATATTGAAATTAAAATATTTTTATATTTTGCTTTTGATAGAGAGAGTATTGGACCCACAACCACATCGTGGACATTCAAACATAAAATCAATATCAAAATCAAAATATTCTTTATTCAAATAGGCTATTACAAGCACTTTCGAATCGTCAATTAACGTGTCAGTATTGTCAGTCCTACTAGAAGCTACCAAGCTACCACCAGCTCGGAGGGCAGTTCTGCCAAGAAGAGCTGGCGAAAAACTCAACAGTTGCTCTTTTTTAATGTAAATTTACAATATATTTACAACTGTGATTAGCCTCCCGAATGAGCATCAACAGTACTTAACTTCACACACTAACATCCTTATAATATTCTTAGATTGAATAATATACTGTCCCAAAAGAGTAATAAAAAAAAGAATTTTACACATATAGCATTTTTAAACATATAGCAGGGTAAGCATAGGGAGCCTATAGTGTTAAGACACAACGTTCCTCACTTTCTACCTTCGAGGCATTGCTTGTTGAGTGGCGAAACTCAACGCCGCGTTTGGTCCTGTTACCAGAGCCAGGTGAAAATATTTGAAAATATTTATATTTAAATTGAACTCACAATCGGCTCAGTACAGTTGTATAGTCAGACACAGTGCCTACAGTTTCAAAATATCCCTACATATAATATAAAATACGTAAGTTTCATATTCATAACACACTGTATCATCAATTTTCTACCACAAATAAAATCTCAGAGGGATTTCGTTTATAATTTGCGAATCCTTCTAACATAAGCGCTTAGTCTCAGATTTTTTTGTGAATAAGAAATGTAGGCATTCAGAGTTCAACTGACGCGGACGGTCGAACTTTTTATATCCCAACTTTTCAAGGCACCGTATTAACGATCTCCCTGTGAAAATCTTTTATTTGAAGTATTATTGGTTCATATGGAAATTATTTATTATTTGTCAGTTTTCGTATATAGCACATTAGGCAGATGAAAATGTAGACAGACAAACAAATTGTTCTGAAATACATTGTGTTACAACGGTCTCAATCTTGAGTGACAACCTTAACACTATTCCCCATTTTCCTTAAAATTTCGAGACATTGCGTGTCGAGTGACAAAACTTGCGTTTTGTCTTCCAATTTGAAAATAGAACCCAAAACTGCACTACCTGCTATTCTAATGCACCACGACAGCCAAAGAGATAAATATTATAAGATATAATCAATTTTGATGTTTTAAATAGATTAAGTTTAAGAAGTTAAAATTACCCCTTTCTTCACTTAATCAAAAATACCAATTAAGTAATAGACTATTACCAAAATATGTGTTTAAAAGTTAGTAACAAATTCCTTGTGTAACTGTCGTGTAAAGTGACAGTTGGACTAACATATTAAATATAATGGCGATGAGACATTGTTATATTTTAATATTATTTTGTACAATTTGTATTAATATAGTATTAGCATATTAATATTCTAAAATATATATTTGTATGATAATATAGGTACTTGCTATAGATACCAGTTTGAATTCCTTAAAAAATTATGTCATTTAAAATATTTAATATTGAGTATTAGATATTATATACTTATTAAAAATATTAAAAAAAACTAAATCACATATAAAATATAGTTAAGCGTATGTCGAATACTTTAACAGCATTCACTGTGGGAAATAAATTGCAAAGAAATGAATATTTGATTGCCGGAAAAGTTGTTTGACGCTTTTCGTAAAGCGTTCCATGTTGAATATAATGATTTACGTCATTAGTATTAAATGGAATTTGTTTACTTCAACTATGTTAGGTTAAGTTAGAGAGTTGAGAATCGATGGGAAGTTGATTATTTAAGAAAATCTTCTTCCACTTAGCATTATCCCGGCCTATTGCCAGGGTCTGCTACGCCCTAGCAGTACCCAGCAACATCTTTTTCCTTTTCATATGTGTGGCAGGTGGCGGCTTTTTAATGGAGCGATTGCCATCTGACCTCCAAAACCCATTTTTGAGTGAAAAGGAAAGGATGAGAGGGGAAAAGATTAGTAGAAAAGGGCGGGGGGGTAAGGACACCACTTTCATGGATTGGGAAGGAATATGACAGTGGTGGCTCGAGGATCCGGGGTCGCGTACCCGTATGCCCAGTACCAATATCGGACAGATATTTGGCCAGACACCCTCTGAAATAATCCGCGATTATTTAAGAAAATAATCCGCGAAAATACATATAAAACACGTACAAAATAATATAAATACACATCACATCAACGGAGTGTCTTAACACTAGGTTCCTACGGTTCCCTCTGCCTACCCTGTCGTGTGCGGGATACAGCGTAAAGCTAATTTAATTTAATTTAATTTTAATCACATCAGCCAGCCTGTAGCAGCCCATTGCTGGACGTAGCCCCCCCCCCCCCACCTAGGGTACGATCTCTCGTTTTCACCATCCAGTCAGCCGTCTTTAAGTCATCAAAATAAAAACATACTATCAATAAAATATACCAATGTTCTTAATATACAATGATTTACTTTACGATGTTACAAATTTCCAAATTATTCTTAGAATAGTTGTTCAAGCATAAAAAAGTACTTTTTTTTGCTTGGATTAAAATAATAATGTAATTAAATTCAAATATAAAGGTACACATACAAGCAATTTGAAGCTAAATTTTTAATATTACTTCCACATACGTATTATCATTTTAACAGAGTCGCATTATGTTCCAATCCGTGAATGAGGTCGCAGACGTCGGGGAACGTATTTTACTTGTTATCTAATTAAGGCTCCAACGTACGCTATTAATTTGTACAGGCGTTAGAATTTGCAATTTAACTCATTCTCTCAGTCTAGAGAAAGAAAAGAGAAATATATTATGTAAAGATGTGATTCAGCTTCACGCTGCCTCTGTCCCATATTAACCTAGCCAGGCTGAGAGAGTTTAGTGTCAAAATATTCCGATGTCCATGTTGAGTGATTTTTAATTTGACATCACGCTTTGTCTTGCCAGAGCGGAGAAATTTAAATTATTGAGGTTCGATTCCACAAGCCTCGCGCTAACAGTCCGACTCTGTGACATATTGGCGCAGCGTCTGTGTATATTCTAAAAGATTTAAAATGAAATCTGGAACTTATTTCATGTATATATATATATAAAATTATATAAAATATATAAAATATAAATTATCCACTGAGGATGTTAAGACGTGCAAAGTGGAGTAGGGCTCAGTCGGAAGGCAGACCCTGGCAAAAGCCAGGACTAATGCCAAGAAGAAGAAGATATATATATATATATATATATATATATATATTATATATATATATATATATATATATTATATATATTATATATATATATATATATATTAATATATATATATGTTAATTGCATACATTCTGTCTACTTAAGAAACATTGCCTGTTGAGTAGCGGAAATCAAGAACACACATCCGCCACCTGCCTTAGTAATTGTCCTTGCGCATTTAAACTGTACACTGTGCTTAAGAGGTCATCGTAACGCAGAGACACGCGAATGACTGTTATTGCGACGGTTGTGGCTTTGATTTCCGCTTGGGGTAATAAATTATTTTATTAAATATTCATATAATACAGGAAACGAAAAATAAAGTTAAAATATATGTGAAAAATATATATTCTATACAGAATAGATAAACATTGACATTTTTTTTATTATTATAAAAAAATGTATAAGTAACAAAAACTATATTTAGAAAACTTATACAATTTGAACATAGCGAGGCTCAAACCTGCACCTCTTTTAATGTAAGAATTTCAATGTAGCTCTGTAGGAACATATAACTTAATTAGACTATTATAACTAGATTGCTTAGACAACATACAAAAGGAACTAGTTCGAATGCCGTTACGTTTATATTTTTATTAATTTTATAATTATATATTATTATACGATTATAATTATTTATATTTATATATTATATTTCGATTGCCACTTAGGGAGAATTAATTATTTTCATTTTCTTCGCTCTGACAACAGTCTTAACACTAAGTTCCTTCTACCTACGATTCCCTTTTCCTATCCTGTTATGTGCGTGATACAGCGTGAAGCTAAAAGAAAAGTTTCCTCAGTGTTGAATAATACGTACAAAAAATATATAAATAATTATATTCGTTTCTGATTAATTTATTAGCAATGTATTTTTAAATTATTGATTTCCTTCATCAACACACCATGTCTCTAAAAGTTAACCGGAAATCAAGGGAGTGTTTTAATAGTAAGTTCCTTCTGCCCACTCTTCTATATCCGGGATACAGTGTGAAACTAAAGCAAGTATAAATTGTCCCAATTAACTTATTTCAAGTTACAATACGTGTATTGCCAAAAACATTCAAATATGGGTTATGTTATAACACGAAATGTTCATAGACTTTCGTAGGTCAAAACTTTTTTTTTAACCTAATTGTCGAATGGGGACACTAGGCTAACGACAATGGCGGCCGTCGCTATTGTGACCATGAGTGAAAATCTGCACGGAAATTACTTTTCAGGTTCTACCTGTTCCACCATATATCATTCTTATATGTGTTTATCATAATTTTTGTCTGTTGCAACAAATAAAATAAAAATTGAATCACTATTAAATTTATTTTACAATTTGTTTACAGCGCGGTAGCTTGCTATATTACTAAGTACTAACTCAATTTTCACATAATTTCTGGTCAATTTAGTCAATTTATAAAGAATGAGCCAGCTGACGATCAATGCCTCATAAAATAAGAACAAAAAATTAAACAAAGTTATTGTTCTGAAATATTCTCATTATTAAATAGCATTTGTCTAAAAATAAACTCACGTTTCGTCTTAATTCCTAGTAAAATATACTGCAAAATTAATACTTCGAGGCAATTTTATGCAATTTTATACAATAAAGAAAACGTATAAAAATTTAACGCAGCGGAATTTGAACACCGGTTCAAATTCCGCTGCGTTAAATTTTTTTACGTTTTCCTTATGGATACCGTCCAAGCTCTCTGACTACTAAACCATGCGTTCTTCCTCACGGTACGTTAACGTTTATTAACTTTGGTTAACACTAATTTTCTATATGGTTTCTTTAATTTTTTTTTCTATGCTTAGTGTGGATTAACACTTTAAAATTCATTAGAATCATTTTATGCAATATTTATAAAATGAGAGTAAAGAAACTGTATGGAAAATGAAGATAAAATGGAGAGTTCAGAAAAGAACACTGCAATCAAGTATAAAAAAAATACAGATATTGTATATAAAGATAAAATATGAAAATTAACAATAAAAGCTTCATTTAACTGTACTAAAGCTCATTTTCGATATAAAAAATATATCAGAAGTGTCTATGTGTTCGTTAACTTAAAGCTTGTTCACATATTTTGTTATAAAGGTTTTAAAACTTCTAGTAAGTTTTTTCTAAGGCGTGTTTTACATACGAATCAGTCAGTTTTACATATTGTTTTGATTCAGTGAAGAATTGTATATACTATACTATATGTAGAGAATTCTACTTGTTCATAAGATTTTTTATGATATTCATTAAGCTAATGTTATAATGTTATTACAAAAATATATCATTTAATTTATAAATTTAAATATATTTTTGTGTTATTGTTAATTTTTTTTTCATTTTCAAAAGCATATACCGCATTGGTAGTAGCTTATCTAGGACCTTCTATTCTTCTTTTCATCCATGAGCGCTGTCTTTTACATAAGCATATATATTAGATATTTTTTGAGACTCAAACCCACAACCGATGCGTTTACAGTCAGACGCTGTGTAACTGCGCCACTAGGGACTTTACGATATTTTTAATATAATATATGTGTACTTCAACAAGTCTTCTCCAATCTACGTTGCATTGGCAAAATAAAATGAACTCAACTGGAGCGTCTGAAAGCCATCAAATAAGAAACAGACATATCATTTACTGGTTTTGTTCGTTTTGTTTGAAATTTTATTCCTTTATCCGATTATTTTGAAACTTAACCCATTGACAGGTTAAGTTAAGTTAAAGCTACAAAACATACCCACATATATTTTACTATGACATAATAAATTATCTATATATTTTTATTAAAAAAAATTATCTATATATATATATAGATAATTTTTTATAGTTTCATTTATTTGAACTTGTTAAGGTATTTAATTTATATATTATATGAATAAATTTGATTATTATGTAAAATTGTTATTTTTTAGTATAACTTGCCTTATTTTCTTATTGCTTTTTTGACTTTATCGATAAATGGGAATGGATTTAAAGCGATAAAGAGTTTGTATTTATTGTATACTAAATGTATAATTTTGTTTACGTGGACTTTATGACCCTTATTATATCTGGATTCTTATACTTTAGCAGTAGTATTATAATTCTTAACAAGCACTAATTTTTTTATATCAACTCAAAATGTCAGAGTAACAACGCTGTTGATATTTTAATGAAGCGATATTTCCTCATTTTTATAGCTTTTTCATTTATAATTTTTTCCAGTTTCCAGATATCATTTTTTTATATAACAATAGAAAATGTCTATGACGTTGAATATTTTTTAGTAAGGTAGGATTTTGTTACTTATTATAGTTAAGCTACTATCACTCTGCATCAAGTGTCTTCCAAATTAATTATAGCCAAAGTCCTGGTGTACTATAGAAAAAAAATCCGTTCCGTAGTTATGAAGACGTACATGTATAAACAGATGAACATATAGACAAAAAAAACTTTAAGCTCATAGATTTAAATTCTATATATTCAACTTCCTACATTATGTTTTAATTGTAAATATGAAATTTACAGACAGTTTCTTTACTGTTTTATTATGTCATAGTAAAATATATGTGGGTATGTTTTGTAGCTTTAACTTAACCTGTCAATGGGTTAAGTTTCAAAATAATCGGATAAAGGAATAAAATTTCAAACGAAACGAACAAAACCAGTAAATGATATGTCTCTTTCTTATTTGATGGCTTTCAGACGCTCCCGTTAAGTTCAATTTATTTTGCCAATGCAACGTAGATTGGAGAAGACTTGTTGAAGTACACATATATAATATTAAAAATATCCTAAAGTCCCTAGTGGCGCAGTTACACAGCGTCTGACTGTATACTCATCGGTTGTGGGTTTGAGTCTCAAAAAATATGTTATATATATATATATATATATATATATATATATATATATATATATATATATATATATATATATATATATATATATATATATATATATATATATATATTATATATATATATATATATATATATATATATAATATATATATATATATATATATATATATATATATATATATATATATATATATATATATATATATATATATGTATATATATATATATATATATATATATATATATATATATATATTATATATATATATATATATATATATATATATATATATATATATATGTGCTTATGTAAAAGACAGCGCTCACGGATGAAAAGAAGAATAGAATGTCCTAGATAAGCTACTACCAATGCGGTATATGCTTTTGAAAATGAAACAAAAATTAACAATAACACAGAAATATATTTAAATTTATAAATTAAATGATATATTTTAGTAATAACATTGTAACATTAGCTTAATGAATATCATAAAAAATCTTATGTACAAGTAGAATTCTCTACATATAGTATAGTATATACAATTCTTCACTGAATCAAAACAATATGTAAAACTAACTGATTCGTATGTAAAACACGCCTTAGAAAAAACTTACTAGAAGTTTTAAAACCTTTGTAACAAAATATGTGAACAAGCTTTAAGTTAACGAACACATAGACACTTATGATATATATTTTATATCGAAAATGAGCTTTAGTTCAGTTAAATGAAGCTTTTATTGTTAATTTTCATATTTTATCTTTATATATATATATATATATATATATATATATATATATATATATATATATATATATATATATATATATATATATATATATATACAAGTAAAATGAATAACGAATTGCTTCCAAACTAAATAGCCTGTTTTAATTTACTACCTGATAGAAACTCGGTTGAAAATGAAAAAAAGTACTGCAGAATTTTCATTTAGATAACATCTCTTTACTTTTAAAATGACTTTGCCATTTCCAAGCCTTAGGCAACAAGCACGGTATCAAAACTAACAGTTTGACAATAATTTATCTTGCTAATTGGAAAAAGTTAAAATTTTACCATAGTATTAATTTATATGAAAAAGTTTTAGTAAAGTTATATACCTATAGAAAATATATAAAAATAATAATTGAGATTTTTTTTTTTATCTGAGGACCGTAGGTTTGAATCCCGCCGCGTTCATATTTTAATACGTTTTCTAAAATATTTTAAATAAAACTTGACTCTTTTTTATATAGTTGTTCTATTCCATAATTTAAATCATAATTTAAATATGACAGTTCCGATATTCTTATTTTATGCAGGAAAAGCTTTAAGCTAAACCTAACAATTTAATTTTAACACAATATTTAAAAAAATATATTTAAAAAATATAATCAAGCTAAGCTAGAAATATTTCTTTCATGTATTATAATAAATCAACACCATTTAACTATTCTTATATTATGAACATAATTAAGTAATTACTATTATAAGCTTTTATTAGTAAGAATGATAATAAGATAAAAAAGTTTACTCAAAAGTCCAAAATTACCCAGGGTTTGTTACTTTGATTTATCCATAGTAATATTATAAGCCTGACGAGTTAGTTTGTAACTTAGCAACTATTGGTACAAATTATAAAAAAATATTTTTTTTGTATTGTAAAAATATATCGAAGAATAGGCATATTATATCACTTTAAAAAATAAATTGCGTGCGTACAAAGTACACATGTCAGAAGTGAAACTTCTCTGGCAAACATATTTTTATATATAGTTTATATTTGTACTAATCTAAAGCTTTATATTTCCAAGACTTAGATGGAGGGAAAAAGGAAGATATTTTAGGAATTTAATTAATTTAATTCTTATTAAAATATGATAAGAAAAATCATCGAAAATTAATGCAAAATATATAATATTTTTTTTATTATTAGGTTTTAGTTAATAATTAAATGTTATTTAGTATTTATTAATGTACTAATAAGACTCACAAAAGGTAATCCGATAGGAATTGTGTTATATAGACACTTCGCCATAAGAAAAACGTCCCTCATCGTTCATGTCATGTTATTGTTTCATCTGTAAAAAAATAACAGTTATTTAAGGCATTTTAAAACAAAAAAAAAGAACAATTTTTAAATGTTTTTTTTTAAATTAAATCAGCAGAGTTGTCTCGAGAATAGGCAAAGACAGATAAAATCCAGTTTAAATATAATTAGATCAATGATAATGATAGTTAAAAAGATTACACGCACATACCTTCCACCACCCTTGACATTCACATTAGAATCAATCTCATCGCTAGCACAATACGTCAGTCAGTACTTATTTTTGTTTAAGTCTATTATGTCTTGTATGCATATATACACGTATATGTAACTATGTACTATAATACACAATGTGGCTTCAAATAACACGATTTGCAAACGTTCCAGTGGATATAAAGTAAGGTTTCGCTAATGTACACGTGGTGCAACTGATATACTCGTATGTGGATGTTTCCTCCAAAGGTGACGTTCAATTTAATAAGTAAGGTAAGGTAAGGTTAGGTAAGGCGTAACATTTTCCCTTTAGTGGGGAGAAATTTGTCTTCTTTGTAGATCAATGGTGCATTCATACAATATAAATAAATTATCTGGACTGTTACATGTACAAATGAATGAAAACGAAAAGTCATAGGCAAAATGCGTTGCAAACAGTACAATATTAACCAGTACAATCGGAAAATTAAATATTTAAAATATAAACATATTCCTCAATTGAGAAATTATTTATATTTACAACTGTGCTTCTAAAGCTTCATAAGCCTAAAATATATCATAAATATGTTTTTTTTATATACAAAAACGGTACAAAAGTAGACATTCATAAAATATGAATAATTGTCTTTGTAAAGAAAATAACTAACCACGTGAAATGATTTTTTTGTATTCAGAATGTTTCGTGACGTTGAGATACGCCACTCAACAGACAGTGTCTCGAATACGGTCAGATAGTGAAGAGCTGAGTATTATGACACTAAGCTTCAACTACCTTGCTACATGTGGGATACGTGTTGAAGTATAAGCTCCTATAATTATACTTACAATCCAGCTGGCAAGCTTTACTGTGCGTCTCGCGATCGAGTGTTTAAGACCAAGATTGGATTTGCGAATTTGCCATATCAGAGCACACCATAAAGTATATTCTTGATATGTCGCCGTCGCCGGATACGGTGTGGACGATGGTGATGATGGCGAAAGTAGAAGCAAACATGGGGGTATTTTTGCTTCCTTGAGGATGCTGCTTCTATCTAAGGAGATAAAAGAAAGCATTATCTATATATATATATATATATATATATATATATATATATATATATATATATATATATATATATATATATATATATATATATATATATATATATATATATATATATATATATATATATATATATATATATATATATATATATATATATATTATATATATAATATATATGTAAATTTAAATGTATGCATAATTTGACTCATTATAGTGCCTTAGATATATAGACTACGTAATATTAATTTAAACATTACTTATACAGACCAGATTTATATATAGATATAACGTGTACAGCATATTTGCATAACATAAAATCACTTCGTTCTCATGAATAGTCATTATTATGTCTAGCCCAAGTATTACTGTCTCCATGCATAAATATAATTATTTAGATTTTTAAAAATAAATAAAAAAAATAAAGTAAATATTGTAAGTGTAGGTTCAAGACTAGTTTTAAGAAATCGTTTTTTTAAGTAATAGACAAAATCATATGTACCTATATGTCTGTATGTTTTATATACACAGGGCTTTGAGTTTCATTTTTAAAAAGAAAAAATAAGCCCCGCTGAGTTCCTTGTTAGGATGCATTCATTTCCGTTAACTAGTGGCAAATTATTTGACATTAAAAATATTTAGCTTGTATAGTGGAATTCATAAAAATAAAAATGTGTGTTATTTTGAAAAAAATAAAAATTAATTTGAGTTTCAATTTCAGGTATAGTATTATTTATATTGTATAAGGATGTAGTAGGAAGCAGAGGAAACCTTATGTCAAAACAATCCATTCTTGACCTAGGCTCAAATTTGAAACGTGGGAAAAGTAAAAAGTTGTTAAAAGTAAATTTATGAATTACTCCGAGTGATAATCGAACCTATAATCATTCTGTTTACAGTCACAATGGCTTTAATAATATATTTTTCCAGTCCATTTATATGAAAGTAATGGCGAAAAGAACGGAGAATTTGAACGAGAATTTGAATTTGAAGAAGAATATCTCTAAATATCTTAGTCTTTCAAAGAGTTATCCAATGTATTGCATATATTACGAGTATAATGCATATATATTATAATGCATATACATTATAATGCATATATATTATAATGCATATATATTATAATGCATATATATTATTGTTTTTTTTTATTTTCTCGCTTTATTCCGCGTATAAAAGGACAGGCAGAGAGATCATAAATGCTAAGTTAAACTGAACGTCTTACTTTTTCTTATTAAATAAAATAGTACAAGAAAAACCTCCATAATATATTGTAGCAGTAAATAGATTATGAAATATGAAAATTGACCGGAAAACTTTCAGCAATGTAGAGCTCGCAAGTTTTGAACTTTGTATGAATGTTCACGTTTTATAAACTGTCAAGAGCACTACTCTTTATAAAGAGATGATCGGTTCTTCAGAATATTAAAAGCTGAATATTTTATATATATTTTTGTTGTTTGCAATCATGGTGTATGAAATATACGACTTTATATATGACGATTACAAGTTCGATTCCTAAACCATATTAAAAAAATTCACGTTGTTTCCCCCATATAGCAGAAACCTGTTTTCTACTTTCCGCCCAATTTTAAGACATTTTTATCGACAAATGCTTTTATTTAAAAATTTAGTACTCCTCTAATGGTTCCAGCCGCTTAGACTACACTGTTGCATTATATATGAACTCTTGAACCATTCTTATAAAAGTGAAAAACATATCTAAATATTGTATATTAATTGGTAAATATATATATATATATATATATATATATATATATATATATATATATATATATATATATATATATATATGTATATATATATATTCCCTTCCTTTGATAAGCAGACAGTTATTTATTCATTACAGTTAGTTAGTTATACTTTGAATTCATTACAGTTAGTAATTGTTATTTTAGGAGTAGCGCTTTAGATATTGTATTACTGGCAACATCAAGGAGAATATTTTTAACTACTACTGATTTTAGCTACAAATTGAAATATATATTTTTGTCTTTCTTTTGAGCTTTTTATATTGTCTGTCCGCAAACAATGGCAGTGAATTCGATTCCCACTCGATGTAATTAATATAAATTATTTAATGGCTCGAAATCTGAAATATTATATTTTAAGACTAGGTTCTGTCTGCCCTACCTAACAGGCTATGTGGAAAAAAGGATAAAATTAATTAAGATATCGTTCAAGTATAGAAAAATATATTGGTCCAGTGCGAGTAGTTCCGTAATTTAAAAATAAAAAAAATATTTATGCCCTTTATGCTCAGTGGCTGTCTGCTATTTTATGCAGCCGCCAGATTTTGAAAGAAAGCCCTGGAATAGCCGTGGCCTGGTTTTGGCAGAGTTCCGTGTACATACGCATTCTCGAGCTGTAGCATATAGAAAAAACTCGCCTGGCGTCCAAGTAGAATTAAGGATCTAGATTAGTTATTTAGTTTTAATTAGTTAGTTAGTTAGTTAGTTTATATATGTAAAATGTATTTTAGCATTATTTTAATATAAGTTTAATTTTAATATAAGTTTCTTATCATTTTGTTTTCTTTATTTCGGAAGAACCCGTAACAAACTTATAAAAGTTGACAAACTTAATGCATGCGTATACATTAATTTTGTATGAAATGATAATAAGCTTATTATAATATTTCCTTATTGAATTGATTTTTGCTGGATTTCGAATAATTGTTTCAATTGTGTCAACTAAGTTTAGTTTTTCAAAGGTTTTATACATATATATATATATATATATATATATATATATATATATATATATATATATATATATATATATATATATATATATATCTGTATAGTTACAGACAACAGACAGACGGTCAAAAAAGCTCCTATATAGGTTCCGTTAGTCTTTTGAAGAACAAAACCCTATAAAAACTAATTGACATTTTAAGTTCCATATTTTGTTGTTATCGATATAGTTAGTTAAGTTGCAAACTAATTTATACAAATTTATGTTTTTCAGACTTTTTAAGTTCTATTTTTCGTTGACTTACAATCATAAAAATAGTACGGAACCCTCAGTGCGCGAGTATCACTTGCACTTGATCGATATTTTTATATTTATATTTTAATACAATTTGATATTTGAACGTTCTGGGTATCGGTAAAGATATAATATAAACAATAAAAATAAACAAAATAGAAAAAGATACAGTTTAATTTAGTCCAGTATAGAGTAGACAGACAAGTTGTATATACATATACACAGCTTACATGAAATATTATTTTTATAAAAGACAGACTTTATACTAAGTCTGCATCTGGGCTGACTTTAACAAAGAAAACGGGGTGAAAATGTCAATAAGTCTTCTTAAGGATTTCTTCCTTTCAACGTTTTTAGAATAGCATTTCAGTTAATGATGTATATTTTGTTTGTCAGCTTCATATTGTATCCTGAATATAGGATAACAGTCTCTGAACCTAACGCCGCGCTTGTCGTCTTATAGCCAGTGCGAAGAAAATGAAAATACTTGATTCTCCCCGCGTGGGAATCGAACCCACAAACCGTCGAGTTCACACGTTGTGCCTTTGCGCTACGACGATCTGCTACATATTTCTATTCTCAGCAATAAATCTATTTAAAAAAACAATTCATCTTACACAAGACATTCAATCACTGAAATTGTAAACAAATTGTTGACTCTACGCTTTCTATTAGTGTTCACGTTTTTTCTCCTATTGATTTCTATTAACTTATAGATTTTTATTCTAAGGTAGTAAGTAGTTCTTTATGTAAGCCCATGGTAGTAGATTCGATTTAAAATCTGAAGCCCTAAAGAAATAAAATATGACCTAATACATGTAATATACGTACATTTATATCTTCACGCTTTATCTCTAGCGGGGTAGTCAGAGAGAACGGAGTGCCTAACGCTACGGTCCCTGCATACCTCTTTCGCGTTGGCCTCTGTCAATAACCTCTCCATACATAACTCCGGGGCGTCCTCATGCTTTTTACATGACCTTGCTTCAGTATCTTGGTCACTGTGTCGAAGCTGAACTGAGGTATCACCTTACCTCTCTTACAACTCACTTTTGTTTCATATATCTTTTTTATCATTCCTTCATCACTCAATCTCTCGACGTGCCCGAACCACCTGAGCACGTTCTTCTTCATTCTTATTATGACATCCTCGCTGGTACCTACCGTTCTGTGTATCTCTTCGAGGTCGTAAAGAGGTCGTATCTCCACAGCATTCATCTTTATTCATCCACACACAGCACACTCCACAGCATTCATCTTTATTCATCCACACACAGCACACTCCACAGCATTCATCTTTATTCATCCACACACAGCACACTCCACAGCATTCATCTTTATTCATCCACACACAGCACACTCCACAGCATTCATCTTTATTCATCCACTCAAAGCACACTCCACAGCATTCATCTTTATTCATCCACACACAGCACACTTCACAGCATTCATCTTTATTCATCCACACACAGCACACGACACTGCATTCATCTTTATTCATCCACACACAGCACACTCCACAGCATTCATCTTTATTCATCCACACACAGCACACTCCACAGCATTCATCTTTATTCTTTATTCTGCAATACCCACGTTTCACTGTCAAATAACAACGGCGGCACCACTGCATTGTGTACGGTCAAACGTGCAGCTACACTGATGTTCTGCCATCTCAATAATGCAGTTAAGGCATCGTTCATTTTGTTACCGGTAGCAATACGCCTTTCCACATTCATTTCGTATCTTCCATCTTTACTTTACGTGCTTCTTGGTATACTATTTCATTCACTTATTCTAATAATATATATATATATATATATATATATATATATATATATATATATATATATATATATATATATATATATATATATATATATATATATATATATATATATATATATATATATATATATATATATATATATATATATATATATATATATATATATATATATATATATATATATATATATATATATATATATATGTATATATATATATATATATATATATATATATATATATATATATATATATATATATATATATATATATATATATATATATATATATATATATTATAATTTAAACCCACGCCACGTGGGTAGGGTCGCTGAGGTGTATGAACGTGTTCACGGGGGTTTTGGATATGGTCTTCGCAATGCAGAGGGAGAAAATATTCTAAGAACCTGCATTGCATCTGATCTGGCTATGGTGAACACTTTCTTCCAGAAGAAACCTCAGCACCTTATAACGTATAAGAACGGGTCCCACTTAACTCAAATTGATTATTTGCTGACTAGACGGTGTCATATAGGCAGGGTGACCAACTGTAAGGTCATTCCCGGCGAAAGCCTGACGGCCCAACATCGTCTCCTTACTATAATGTTACTCCGAAAAAGAAAGTAGCCGAGAAACGCAAGCCTAGAATTAAGTGGTGGTTGTTGAATGGGCCGATGCAGACCGACTTCTTGGCGGAGGTGGAGAGTCAAAATCTACTGACTAACACCGAGACCGCTCAGACTGCATGGGATCGAGCTCATTCAGCAATCATCGCGGCGGGCAAGCGAGTTCTTGGTGTTACTAAGGGTGGGCGTGTCATCGACAGGGAGACATGGTGGTGGAATGACCAGGTGCGGGGGGTGATTCAGGAAAAGAAGGCTGCGTTTAAAGAGTGGCAGCATTCCAACTCTCCTGAAGACAGACTGGAGTACATAGCAGCGAAACGGGCCAGCAAAAGAGCTGTAGCCAGAGCCCGCAGAGAAAGTTTGTCGCCATTGTACGATAAACTTGAAACTGTGGAGGGGCAGAAGCTCATATACAAACTGGCTCGTGCTCGAGATAAAGCGACGCAGGATATTACAAAATGTCTTTGCGTCAGAGATTCTCGGGGCACGTTGCTTTGTAGTCATGCCTCTGTGAAGGAGAGATGGAGAAGCTACTTTAAGAAGCTGCTGAACACTCAGCAGTCTTGTAGTCTTCCTCCTGAATTATCTCCTAACCTCGGCCTTGTTGCTCCAATAACCCGTGACGAAACTCGTAATTGTCTTCGACGCATGAAGAACGGAAAAGCGGTAGGACCTGACGACATCCCAATCGAGGCGTGGAAATCGTTGGGCTCTCTTGGTGTGCTTATACTTACTGACCTGTTTAACCGTATCTTAAATACTGGAAAGATGCCACATCAGTGGCGGCAAAGCTTTATTATCCCTATTTACAAAGGAAGGGGCAGTGTTCAAGATTGCGGTAGTTATAGGGGCATTAAGATTATGAGCCACATCATGAAGCTCTTCGAGCGCATGATCGGCCTCAGGCTCCGCCAAGAATGTACTGTCTCTGAGTCTCAGTATGGGTTTCAACCAGGATCAGGCACTATGGATGCCATTTTTGCCCTCAGAACTTTGATGGAGGCTTACAGGGAAAAAAGGAGAGCTCTGCATGTGGCCTTTTTGGACCTGCAGAAGGCCTTTGACTGTGTGCCACGTCAGTGTATCTGGTGGGCATTGCGATCCAAGGGGATCCCTGTAGCCTATATTGAGGTTATCAGAGATATGTACAACGACTCCGCTTCAGTGGTTAGGACCGCTGTTGGCGACACCAAGCCCTTCCCGATTACAGTAGGGGTTCACCAGGGCTCAGCTCTTAGTCCGTTCTTATTCAATGTAGTGCTGGATACTGTCTCGGCTAACATCCAATGCCAGCCTCCGTGGCTGATGATGTATGCCGATGACATAGTACTCATCGATGAGAACCGACTGATGCTGGAGCGTAAAGTGAACGCCTGGAAGGGTGCGCTTGAGAACGGTGGTCTCAAACTGAATGTGTCGAAGACCGAGTACATGGCTTGTGGGAACCAGGACTCGAGCACCATCCATATCGGGCCTGAGCCAGCCGTTAAGTCGGAGAAGTTCAGGTACCTTGGAGCCGTTATGCATGAGTCTGGAGGCATCGACCACGACATCCATGCCCGTATAAACGCTGCCTGGGCCAAATGGCGGGAGGTCACTGGTGTGGTCTGCGATAGCAGAATACCGCCCAAGCTCAAGGGACTGATATACAAGAGCATTATCCGACCTGTTCTTATATACGGCAGCGAATGTTGGCCAACATTATCTCGGCACACTCAGGAGCTTCACGTCACGGAGATGAAGATGCTGAGATGGATGTGTGGCGTGACGCGGTCCGACCGCATACGCAACACATTCATTCGAGGTAGTCTTGGGGTCCGTGACGTAGCGGATAAGCTCCAAGAG
Organism: Dione juno; assembly: GCA_037127375.1. Lineage (NCBI taxonomy): Eukaryota > Metazoa > Arthropoda > Insecta > Lepidoptera > Nymphalidae > Dione > Dione juno. The sequence continues at coordinate 603,876 of JAXRJS010000018.1, read as the reverse complement.
CGTCGCCTGAGATGGTACGGCCATGTTATGCGCCGATCTGAGAACTATATCGGAAGGAAGTGCCTTGACATGTCTGTCCCTGGAGTTAGACCACCCGGACGCCCAAGGAAGCGATGGCTGGATGTCGTGACACAAGACATGAGAGCCAATAAATTATCCACTGAGGATGTTAAAGACCGTGCAAAGTGGAGTAGGCTCAGTCGGAAGGCAGACCCTGGCAAAAGCCGGGACTAATGTCAAGAAGAAGAAGAAGAAGAAGAAGATATATATTATAATTTAAACATAGCAAATGCTTAAAATACAATGATATATAAGAGAAAAAGGAAATACAGAACAAACACATATGAAAATATAATTTCGTACGTATTTTCGCATGTATATATAAAAGTGATAATAAATGAAATATATTTTAAAAATCAATGTTTGACTTAACCAGTTACAACAATTGTATTTAGACAAACCGATAACAACAATCTTGGGTGAATCTAATATTATTGAAAGAGTCAATATATGTATGAAATAATTTTTATCCCATTTTTAAGTATTTCATATTACTAAGCTGAAAAATAAAACAATAATTTGTATAGTATAATAAATATAATAATAATATTTTAATTCATAATTAAATAACAAGAATCAATTACATTATTTATATATATATATATATATATATATATATATATATATATATATATATATATATATATATATATATATATATATATATATATATATATAATATATATATATATATATATATATATATATATATATCGAAAAAAAAACCTACCTACCTACCTGCTACACTCAGTCTGCTAAAACAAAGCATAGTGTTAAATTTTATCAAAATACAATTCAAAAAAGGCACGAAAATGTGTTATTACTAAAATTACAAACAATCCAATTCCAAAAACATGTACTTATCAATCGATATTCGAATTAAATAACGATATTTAAATAGAAAAGAATTCAAAATCGTAACGACTTTTACAGCTAACGATATCGCTTAAGACAAATCGTATTGTCGTCATATAAACTTGCTGAAATCGAGTGGAGGGAGGTTTCCCAGGCTCCAGGGGTAGCTTACATAACGTTCGGATGTACGCGCTGTCTCTGTCTCGCATTGTAAAGCCTTGTACTGTATGGTGGAATTATTTGTCGCTAGTTTTATTATTTACTTGATTTTTTTAAGGCAAAAAATTGTTAAGTTAAACTTTAAATATTTTGTAGATTCCATTTATGATTCCTGTAAATATTTATTATATAATATTATTATCTTGAGTTGAGCAAAACGACCTTGAGGAAAGCAGATAGCGGAGTGTCTTACCACCAGGGCTTAATTACTTTGTAATCAAAAAATTTAAATACAAATGTTATACACCAACGGAATATAATAATAGTACATAGCCGTCACACTCAGAGATTTATTTATATATATATATATATATATATATATATATATATATATATATATATATATATATATATATATATATATATATATATATATATATATATATATATATATATATATATATATATATATATATATATATTTATATATATATATATATATTTATATATATATTTACATTATATATATATAATGTAAATAAAAAATCGTTTAAAGCCTTCATATTAAGTCAAAATATATAGAATATCGTTTAAATTTGATTTAGCTATATATTATTTGCTACTACATAATGTATACTTTCACCAATACCATATCGTTGAAACTTATTTACAATTTTAGGCACTTTCATAATGTTTTTTATTACATTAACAATTGCTCAGTAATATTAATTAAATCCAAGAAGATCCAATGGATCCAAATATCCAAAAGACAATTATCTATTTTATTCACAATTATTCTATAGACTATAGCAAAAAAAAAGCAACAAAAAAGTCACCAACACACAATTATATAAGCAACCAGTCAATATTACGTCAAAGCGACGATCGTGTTGTGGGAAAGCGTTCTCAGTATGCACTCAGCTCTACAGTGCCCCGCACATACCGCTAACATTTACGTAGTAAGCCTTGAGCCGTCGACGGGACGCACGTCTCGCAAGCGAGCACTCTGTATTCGAATCCGATAGAAAATATAATATAATAATAATATTATAATAAATCAATTATTTGTCGCGTTCTATCAACAATATACAATTGAAAGTGCAGTTTTGGTACAGTGCTCCATTCCCGGGATTGCTATAGCAACGTGTATGACGTCAAGTTCAGGGGCGGCTAGTGCATTTTCGTTCAATAAGCACCCTTCTAGCTGCTATTTCCGTCGGATTTTGTTTACGTTTATAAGGTTTGTTTTTTTTATATAACTTTTATTTTTTTTTATTAAGTTTTAATATATTTTTGTCGTGTATTCAAAGTAAATTGATTATTAAGTGGTATTAATTAGTGTATTGTTAATGCCTCTATTATAATGGTAGAACAGGTTAATATAGCGTTGAGTATTCACTTGTATGACCTTGTAAAAGAAAGTTATGTTTTTACATATGAAAGCAGTTCTAGTAATATATCACCCTGTATATCATTTTTCTACAGTTTTAAAGACGTTAAACATTGAAATAAAATGGTATTTCATTAAACTACATCTTTTCAGGATTACTAACATTGAAATAATGGATCATTCCCTCGAACGGGAACGAAACCTGTACCCATCACGTAATCTAAAGCTAGCGTAACACAAAATATTTTTCTTATTATTTGTTACACTGCAATATACTGTAGAGGCTATCAAAATTCAATTTGTTAAGTGTGCTCTCAGAGATTGCACAGCGTACGCTGCATTCAATGTCAAAATCATTTTCGTGTTCTGCTGCCACAATAGCCGTATCGCTCGTCCTAAATACATTTAAAAAACTACGTTTAAAAAATATCTTATTATAGCAGCATAGACAGAGGGAACCTAGTGTTTAGACACTCTTAGAGTGAACTCTCCGTTGAATGGAACCGAACCTCCAATCTTCGTATTTACAGTCAGACACTGTGTTGCTGTGCCTCTGCGCCACGACGGCCTCTTATCATATAGATAGTAATTAAACGTTAATAATTCATCAATTTTTATTTAATAATATTTGTCATTAATTAATGAATTTAATTGATATGGCTCATCATGATCGTAGTTTAAGATTTACTTAGAAACCAGTAATGACTATTCCATTGGCTCTATAAAAACTGTCGCCATAACATTATTTTATTGTATGATGGGAACAAAATAATGTCATCTATGAAAGAAGCGAATTGGTATTTATCCCGTAAATGATGTAACAATATTTCTACTCAGAATAACAAAGTCAATTTGTATTTGTCAGTTTGTATTTATCATTTGATACAAAAAAATCTAAAAACTCAGTTTCACGCTCTATTCCGCACGTAGGGTAGGCTAAGGTAACTTAATGTCAAAACACTCCGTTCTCCGTAGTTCTCCATTAGTAGACAGAGAAGGCGAGTTAGAGAGAGAAATATATCAATTACATCGGTTTCGTCGCTTGTTGACGTTTAGTATAATTAGTTAAAGGAAAATTTCACTAAAAACATTCACTCATGCAATAAATTTTCGCATATTAACTTTTTGATCTGCAATTTTGAACTTGACTTCTCAAATATGACTTCTACGAAACAAATTATTTGATAATCTCGATTCAAACTCTTGACATCCAATATCGTACCGGTCACGTTACCACTGCACCTAAAGGTCAACAGCTACCAACATACACACACAAAAAAAACATTGAAATTACAAGCCCTACAATCATTTATAATGGTACTTTAGTGACAATAGAATAACCTGTCCAACTTGTCCTAGCCTCCACATTTAGAAGGACATCTAACAATGAATCATTCTTAAGTTACAACTAATATACTATTTACCAGTTAAATAACTTCTTGTATGATTCATGAATTTGATTAACATATAGGTATGATTAACATATAGTATAGGTAGGTATTGATCAATTAAAGTAGTGATTCAATAGAAAAATAGCTACTATGTTAATAATTAATTAGTGTAATGTATTTTGTTTATATTTTTGGATAATTTCCAATTTTATTTTACGATTCATCAGAACAATATTGTTCTCACATTTTGATCGGAAGTAGCTACTGTACTATTAGATTATGACGCCATCTTGGCACAGCGCTGTCGTATCTGCCTGTGAACGCGACATTTGTGGGTTCGATACTACTTGAGGAAAATAGTCATTTTTCTACGCCGCGCTGTTATAGCACTGACAACAACGCGGCGTTCAGTTCCGCCACTCAACAAGCAATAATTCGAAAATTGGACGGAGAGCGGGGAATGGAGTGTCTTAACACTAAGTTCTCTCCGCCTATCCTAATATACAGCGTGAAGAATGTATTTATGAGATGTAATTATATTGATTAAGTAAAGTCAGTTACATTGACGTATAGAAATATACACTTAACTAACTCAATTTTTAATTAACTCAAAAGATGTTAAACAAGAACTTGATCAAAACAGAATATTTAATCAAAAATTGACATGGTGAATTTATCCATATACAAATAAATAAGATTTTTCATATAAAGCACGCACTGGAACACACAAGCCAAAAGAATTCCCATACATTTCATAATATTATTAGCGTCAATACATAGCTTGTTTGGCTTACTTATTTTGCCATTCGAACATAAGCTCTATTTCGAATAGAATAAAAGCTATTTAAGCTTTTGTCATATTTTAGAGATTTGCTCGAGGTCTCATTGCGTAACGAATGTTGACATCGCAATGGTATGGTGGGAGTGGTATACCCATAAGTTTATGTACTTTTTGGTTCGATATATTGAAAATGTAAGGTGAAGTTTAAATATTGTAATATTCTTACTATATACAGTGTATTGAAGTGCAACAATGGACCTTCTAGTTGTAAACGCGTTAGTTGTAGATTCGATTCCTTATCTGGGAATAAGTCATATAAATTTTTACTATAAAGGGGTGCGACGTTGAGTTCCGCCACTCAATCTGTAAAAGCGGAGAACGAAGTGTCCTACTCTTAAACTTAAACTTAACCTATATTATGTGTCTAGATTTGTTCAGCAGTAAAGTATATGACGATATTAGTAATATGATTTTATAAATCGACACGATTATTGTCAATATAAAGTAAATTGTAAATTATTGTAATTTATCTTAGGTTTTTTATTAATATATATGTATTTTTGAAAACATAGGTTTCACTTATTCTCGAGTTTTTATATTAGCAATAAAATCAATGATCTGCACCAGATTTATCCAACACTGTCTGCGTCACACTAACTTGTTATTATGTACTTTATTAATATTTAACTCAAGGTTTTCTCTCATAGCTACAATCGTTTAACAAAAAAATATATACCCAAAAAAAATATTATTACGGTTATATATATATATATAATTTTCATACAATTTAAATCATTATTTAATAAGTACCTATAGCTTTGTTGTTGACCTAAAACACGTTCGTATAGTGAATAGTAAACGCATCGTAGAAAAAAACATGTTGGAAGTACGTGCTTGTAACGACTGCACGAGCAAGTCGGCATAATCTGTTGGTTAGTTAGCTTATTCAAGATTTTTCCTTCTTGTATAGTTATAGAACATTGAATTTTATATTTATATATTGTATACAATGAGAAAATGGTGACGTCATATTAAATTACCTTTTTTAATTTAATATGACGTCATTATGGTGTAAATAAAAAATCTAAATTAATTATATCTTTTAAGCTTCAAGCTTTGTTCTTCATTGTAATATAATAAAAATTATATTGATAGATGTGCTTTATGTTAACGAATTTTTGTGAAATTTATTTAAATTTAAGAGTTTTTTTATATCAGAGCCATCTTGTTTTATAGAATGCTGATAAAATGATAAAATTATTTGAGTCTACTACTTGACCTAATTTTTTAATCAAAAATTATAATAAAAATATATGAAATAAATGATTGACAGTGGCACAGCGCAATTGAGACCCAATACTGTTTGTGAGTGTAGTAGATACAAATTCCTATTACTTTACTAAATTTATCTTAATTATTAATTACTAAGTTATAATTTTTTTTTATTTTATTACATTAACTGCTTACTAGTATTTTTTTTAATATTACTTTTAACCATTTTATAACGAACGACGCAAATAACGACTCGAAACCAAACAAGATGTTCTCATATCAAATACGTCATAGATTTGTACGGCGTTAGAAAGTGAAAGAAGAATGTTTTATCTCTCTCTAGTAAGACAACTTTTACTTATCTTTTAAAAGGCTATATTATGTGTGTGTTCTTATTTTGAAACTATTTATATCTATTTAATAACTTAAGCTTTACCCATTTTCCACGTAGAGAGGACTACGTTATCAACTTTCTGTCCTGCTTTTAGCCCTTAGGTGGTGATTATAGAGTGATCTTAGAATCATGCGCGTACAGTCATGACAATTATATAAAATTCAATTACCTATTGGCGTATTACAAATTGGCATTACATTTCGCAAGCAACAATAAGATTAAGTGCTATTTTCCGGTGCACCCATAAGTGAGGTTAATTACATTACAACAGTACATACAGTCTTACATACTTTAATAAACATAAAAGCAACTGTGTAAAAGAATAAGTTGTAAATGTTATATTGTTTCCTTCACTATATATACTAAAATTATAAAGTAGAGTTTGTTTGCATGTATGTACTAATCTCAGGAACTACTGGTTTGAAGTGAAATATCATTTGTGTATACAACATTTATAGGAGAAGGCTATGAGCTATATTACATCATGTTAATCGCTTCTATGTCACCCACTACCCACTATACTTGTTGAGCTTATATATATAATATAGAACTCTCCGTTACTTTCATTTAAGCTCATGGGCGGAGCTGCATTTGACGGCAATTATTCATATAAATATTTTAACGTTTATTTTATTATTTTACGTTTTACCAAATAAATAAATGTTATTAAGAAAACGTATAGAAATGTAAAACACACTCTCGGGAGTCAAACCCGCCATTATCGATTGTTTTTCTTTCTTCAATAACACTTTCAAAATATTGAAATATTAAATAAATAGCATTCTTTCTTATCTAAGATATCATTTAATGCAAAAGGTTTGTTTTTTATTTATTTAAGTTTCTTACAAATATGAGTATCTCGAAAAAAAGTTACAAGACCTCTTAAGTGTATATATAGATACAGAAAAAGCTAAATTAAGCTTTTTTTAACTTGTTAGAACCGATTATTCTAACAACTTAATACAATTTCTGCTTTAACATATATATATATATATATATATATATATATATATATATATATATATATATATATATATATATATATTATATATATATATATATATATATATATATATATATGTTAAATAAAATTTAAATATTGATATTTTTTACAAGAAAACTTGAAGACAGAAATCCTATATTTACAGTTGTTCCATTCAAGACCGCGTCAAACTTTGAGATAAGGCGTTTGCAAATTGCAAAGTTACGGCGCTACGGTACTGACGTCATTCAGATACTACAGTGTTTCTGCATTGGCACGTTTACTTTAAATATAATATGCCAATATACATACACTTTGAAAAGAAATAGCATTTAAACTTAGTTTGTAAAGTAATTTTAGTATATCATAAAATTACTTTTTATCGTGGTATAGTGTAAATCCGATGTGATGGTCGTGGGTTCGATTCCTATTCGAAGGAATAAGTCATTTAATTTCTCTGCTCTGGTACGCAACATTTCGTATTGGCGTGAAGAATTGAAAACGGAGTGTCTTAACTAAAGGTTATTTCTATATTGCTTTCGAATTTAGTGTGATATTGAAAAAATTCCTTGTGTTAAAAAAAACTGAATTTGAACTAATGTATACTGTCTATCTGTATCGTTAAGATGCCTACTCTGTCACAAAATAGATGTGGATTCTATTTCAAAATTTTAAATGCAATACTTATAAATTCTATTCTCATGAAGTAAAAAACTACTTATACTTTTGTATTTCAACTTATTGAGAAATATAGCTATTAAGGATATGATTAAAGAACATTTATATACTACTAAGAGTTGAGAAGTGTTCTGAAAAATCTATTTTTATATAATAAAGAATAAAATTAAGTTTATTTCATTGGACAGACCAATATCAGAAATTATTATTTCGAATTGAAATATGTATATTTTTGTGATAATAAGTGAATTCATTCACAAAAGCTATAGCATATATTGCAACAGGTTAATCGTTACAGTGTTGTCAGACTTACCTCGGGCACATACATTACTCGACTTTTAATTAACTCCATATGATCACGCGGGCAAAGCATCTGACATCTAAATTAAGAATAAAATATCATGATTTCTGTAAAAGGTAACGAAAGTATTGGGTCTTGAATGAAATTAGAACTAAATAAATATCTAATATTTTATTATACAATTGCTTATGTATATAAAAACAATGTATATCAAAGATTGCATATATGAAAAATATTGCTTAAAAGTTGCCATAATTTATTAATTGTTTATTCCATATACTATAAAATAAAAAGTAAATATAAACAGCAGTTTACTAGAATTGTAATACTATAGTACTTTCACAACACCTGCTGCGCCCACGCACGCGCACATTGATTTTAATTAGCTATGGCGCCTTAAGTGTCTTAATAATACATGGGACAAAGGATATGACGTACGCCAATATAAAGAAGTAAAAATGTCCCGTCTTATTACTTTAAATATAATGGAATTTAAAGATAATGACTTAAAAGCATCACTGTAGAAGGTTCTTTAAGAATGATGTAAATTTTTAAGGCATCCTGAGAGTGGAAAATCTATTTTACAAATATCATTTTTTACAAATGGCTTTCGTGTGATAGAAGCTTCATCTAAAAATATATAAAAAAATATAAATTTGTAACGATATTTTATGATTAAAATAAGGACTCGAACTACTATTACAATAAAAACCCAAAGAAAAAATCATTTTTGTCATCAATCCAAGTAGTATTTCGCTTTAGTATATATATTGCCAATCATTGCCTGGTTTCATGGAACTAATGAAATACGGAGTATCCCTTTTGTTGAGATTAACGACGTTGAATGTCATTGTATACTGACACTAACGTGGGGCTAGCGAAAGCTTTTTTAAAAATGCTCTATTTACAAGCATATAATAGCAAGAAAAAAAACTATCAACAATCTATAGAAAATATCAATTAGTTCATCAATATATTCTTAAATTATACGAACGAGATATGCAGAAATATTTTTATTGAATGTCATTCAACACTCACAAATTTATCACTAACACAGTTGTAATCTCTCTTCTCTATATGGAAATAAAGATGTATCAAATTGAAAAAAAATGTCAAAGCTGGATTTCATGAGCAATCAGGACCTTACTTTACTTACCTTCACAAATTTTACTGCCATCTAATACAAAAAATGCCTGACTGCCATGTCTCCCAGTCTACCTGAATCCTTTTCAGTTTAAAAATTCAGTGACTTTCCAGGAAAAATCACAGACATTTTAAAGCGTCCGATATCCTAAATTGCACGTTTATTGAAAGCGAGTAGACCATTCAAAGGACATGTACACGAGGTCTTTAGTCCACGAAAATGCTGCACTTAATAAAAGTATGGACATTTTCCATACTTGCTTCGCTGCACTTATTCTATGCAGCATAGAACTTTTGAATGATATGCTTATGGATTTAAATATAAAGAGAAAGCTCTAAAGAACTTTTGTGATTAAAAAACCTGTTTTTTTTTACAATTAGCATTCAACAACTATTTGCATCACATTATTTTTTGTAATTAATCGTAATATTTACATTTTGGACTGTTTCCTTAGATTCTTCTTGGTTATAACGGATTCAAAATTAAATAATTCTTGAATAGGATATTTCTATCTATCTCTCTATAGAAGTGTACTGCGCAGTATTAATCTTGGTGTATCCAATAAAATAACATACAACGGCGGTCGCACCTTCGTCAACCGTCGATTGTCACCGACAGCCGTTTATCATCGAAAATGATACGAATAAGTGAATTAAGGCGTATTTAATGGAGGTAAAAGTTTACATCCGGCTAAAAATATATAGAGTAGTCAAAACTTATATGTTATTAGTATACAATATGCATTATTATTATTTATTCTTGTCATATCTACAATTATGAATAATACTTAGATTTTTAGACTTTCCCGCTCTTGTGTGTTGAATTCGGGAGTCCAACCAACCAAGTCTATATGGGATGGCTCTATAAAGAAGAAAGCGTTCAAAAGAAAAAAAACATACTAAAATAGCAGTAATAATTAGAAGATTAAGTGCCTAATTTTTTTATAGCTTCACGCAGGAATAGTGGTTTCAAGGAACTTCGTGTTAAGACACTCCGTTCCCTAATTAAGTGCCTAATAATGCATAATTATTGTGTTGATTTTACATATTTTATGTTATTATGTATGTATTATATATTATTATGTTATTATGTATTATTTATATATTATTATGTTTTTTTATATGAGAAGCTTACTTACGCTGTTTGACAGCTCTGCTGTCACCTAGCCACGACACAGCAGGGTGAATCATTAGGTTACTGTGACAGATTCAGGCTTAGGATAGAAAATGCCAATTAGGTTTATATTTTTTAAGTAAATAATGGAGATTTCTGCTTCAAAAGAAGCTGTATTGATATATTTAATACTGAAATATAAGTAATTGACATGTATAGCTCGTTTAACTAAAAATTTGAAACAGATAATTCCAACTAAATATTATTATACGGTTTTCACTAAAAGTCAGACTTTTGATAGAATAATTTTGTATGTATATCACTTGCATATTATATCACCGTGGCCCAAGCGGGTCAAACCAAGAATGAAATACTAGTATAAGAGAAAAACATTGAAATAATTTTTCTATTAATTGACGATTATTAAATATAGGAATATTGTTTGTATAAGCGAAGAAATCAATACGAAGATTGTGAGGATAAATGAGAAAAATGTTGACTTACTTAAAATTGACATAATTATTTTATTTGTGAAGCTATCTTGACACAATCGAGTCTCTGATTGTATTTGTATTAAGAAGTTTCGGTCCCTTTTCGCTTCGCTCGTCAATTGTCGTTTGTTCGCTTTGCATACTGTAATAGTAAAAATGATGTGAAGAACATTGATGTATTTTATATGATATTTAATATTTTATATCAATTTATTAAAAGGAACAAATGTTTTACCTAACAAAAGGTATGGATCGATTGTATGTAGTGTATGGAGAAAATAATTTAAAAAAAAACAGTGATATATATTTTTTGTATTGTCCTCAGTGCTTACTACATATTGCAAGATATCTGTAAATTCACATTAATATATCACTATTATATAACTTTTTTATATTATAGATATACGAATATATGGTATTTTTTAAGTAAGTTGAAATAAGTAGGGTTAGACTTAGTCTTACAATAACTTTTGGCATACAAGTATAACACACAGTCTGTAAATGAAGAGAAACGGAGAAACAATATAAAGCTCTACTGTGACTATATATATAAATATATATATATATATATATATATATATATATTATATATATATATATATATATATATATATATATATATATATATATATATATATATATATATATATATATATATATATATATATATATACCACGGTCTGGTAACACGAGAAAGCGGGGAACGAAGTGGCTTAACACTAAGTTCCCTCTGCCTGCCATGATATATGCAAGAAATAAAAAAAAATGTCATTATTAATTATTATTACAATTATTTTATAATTGTTAATTTTTTTGTCAATTGTAGAAAATTACTTAAATTAAGTTGTTTTTTACAATCTATTTGTAGTTTAACTCAATTTCATTTAAAAGAAAATTGTCATATATATATATATATATATATATATATATATATATATATATATATATATATATATATATATATATATATATATATATATCTCTTAATATAGTAGCACCATTGTAACTGTCCACGAACAAAACATTGCATCTAAACTCGGGCAAAAGTAATAAAAAAATACAACGAATATCCCACCTTAGCCGTCTATATATAAAGACGGGAAAATTGAAAGTTCTTAGACGACCTCAGTTTCTTATGTAACACAAACAAATAGGTATGCTGAGTATGAAGTAAACATACCTAATTCAACAATGTAGGTTTTTATAAGCTTATAGCTGTATATATATTATTTTGTTTTATTATATGATATTTTAGGGTTCCGTACAAGAAAATGGAATTGTAATGGGATTTTTTGTCTGTCTGTCCGTTCCATTTATATAATATAAAATAAATATTAAAACAGAAAGGAAAATGAATCTCTTAAGTCAACGTAATCAAAAATACGGCCGTTCCCGGTCCCCATAATATATTAGCACTCGCGAGGTAATCAAAACCTATAGTGTACTTCATGTTGATCTAGAATCATAAAAATTGGAATAAAAATATATTTGTAATTAATTTAATATAAAATTAGTACATTCACTTGGAAATTTATACGTATCATGCTCGTATTTCTGGTATTTCTCAGTTATAATTGTATTATGAAATTGGTATGGAACCCTTTTTACTTTGAATTAAATAAATTTTATATAAAATATATATAAATAGAATAATTTATTAAACAATTTATCATTTAAGCCTTAGTAGGTATTTAGAGTAGGTATAGTGCCCAAGATATAGGTATAGTGCCCAAGATTGAGACATGACGTGTTGATTGTCAGAGTTCAACGCCGCGCAATGCTGGGTTTAACAATATTTAAGTTTAAGTTCTACTGTAAGCTAGAGATTTTTTCTCTTAGAGTCTCTGTTGAAAAATCATGTACTTACATATTTAAAATTTGACTTATAACAATAAATTTGGTTCCATTTTAACCGTGACTGAATGTATGGTTACAGAATATTTTTCCTTCCAGATGACATTTTAAACAAAAAATTACTGGAATATCAATGTATATTTTTACATAGTATAGAATAAAGTCAATTATTACCGATGCATTGTTAAATATTTTAAATTGCGCTAAGGATTTTGTTGCAATTTTACTGATAGCATAGGATAGGATTATTCAAAAGGAGGTTTGAAACGTTTGTAAGGTATAAAATATGCTTGTAATATTCAAATAATATTAGAACACCGAACACTTGCAATGTGATATCGGTAGAAAGGGAAGAGATAGCGAGTGAATTTATAATTTTAGTTTTTTTAAGTTTTTTTATAATTTTTATATTTAACTTTTTTTATTTTGTTGTCCAATTCAATTATTTACAACCTTTTTGTTATTTTATAAACTTAATAAATTCAACTTTTTTCTGTTATCTATACTGAATCCTGTTTGTGCGCGTTCTCAGCTGAACTTTGAACCCCTACAATAATTTACTGTTAGTTCTATAATATTCTTACATACAATTGCATGAATAACGTACATTAATGCTATTGAATTTTCATATTAATAACTTATATTTGTAACTTAAAAAGGGGATTTTAATCTATTTATCTTCCTTAACGGTGTTCTGAATTATTATGAAATGTAGATTCAGAGTGAATTCTAAGCAAAACAGTATCTTATATATATAATATGTATACTATCTCTATCTTTTTCTGGATTAGCGAATTCATTCAATGACGAAATTATCTAATAGACTGGGTTAACCTTTACCTTTTGGCCTGTCATAACTTTTACGACCCTATAAATTAACCTTAATTCTGTTTAACGCTCGGAACGAACAGTTGACTCATTGGGATTGCATCAAAATTACAGCTTGAAAGCTATAAAAAAAGTTAATAGAAAAAAAATTATAAAAAAAAATTACATTATTTTTGTAAAAGGCCGAAATTGGAGATTAGAGTCTTAATACGGTAATCGCCAAAAAACATAATGCTAACAAGTTAATATATTTCGCAGATTTTTATTCTTATAATACAGCAAATACATATAAAATATAAATAAATATAATATAAAACGTATACGTTTACGTATATGTTTTACGAAACTCTTGTTCAAAGTATGCTATTCCTTTTGTAGAATACATAAGAATATTTTAGTATATTATAGTGCTTTCTAAATAGATAATGATATTTTTATTATATGTAATGGAAGTGGGTTTGGCTCTGAACTGAAATTATTAATCTACTGGAATTATTAATTGCATTTTTTTAATAAAAAAATGTAATTTAACGTACGGACTGTAACGTTGATTTACAACATAAATATATAACATATAATGTCTTTAATTGACCTTGAGAGGAATGTATATATATATATATATATATATATATATATATATATATATATATATATATATATATATATATATATATATGTGTGTGTGTATATATATGTATATATATATATATATATATATATATATATAATATATATATATATATATATATATATATATATATATATATATATATATATATATATATTACCTCTTTATGTATTTTTCTCAAAAAAAACATATGTATATATATGAAATAATAATAATAAGATAAAAATATGAGGCCATCGTGGTGCAGTGGGATGCATTTGGCTGTAAAAACGGCGGTGGGGCTAAGTAGCTCGATGTTCTCGAATTTGTGTTTAAAGCGGACAAAGGAGCGTAGTAACACTAGATTCTCTCAACATAACTAAAGAAAATAAGAATATACTAACAAAATAAAATTCTTGATTATTTTAAGTCTATATGGAAACGGATTTCACATCACCTAGTAAATAGATTTAGGAAATTCGGCTAGATGTCGTAAGTAAAAGCTATTTTGCCAAGCCCCATACTCATATACCAACAAATCGAAATTGGGGCAAGGAAATAGGAATCTCAGAACAGGATGTGGAATGAGACACCCAGCCAAATTACTAGAGCAAATTGTATGCTTGTATTTCAGTATACTTGTTAAACAGTATTCGAAACCTATAATATAATTAGCAAGATAATATAGATGTTGTAAATATTTCAATATCAACGTGATGATCGTGGGTTCAATGTTGACTAAGTCAATTACTGCATCTTGCAATAGCTGTGTGGACAAAGTGTTTCGCTTCGATCGCTTGCCAAATGTTCTCGCTTCGTTTCTCGCTTTCCGTCTATTTTTTGAGATATTACGTATTTTTGGGCGAAACTCAACCTCGCTCTTTGTCTTCTTACCAGAGCAAGGAATAAATTACAAATTGAATGAGAATTGATTCCACAGACTACGCTTACAGTCAGAAGCACCTAAATCGCAAACATTGTCTTCTTCTTCTCTTTAGTCATGGCGTTCGGAGCGTGCCAGTTGAGCACAATTCACTTCGCCAATGGCTAAATAAGTATGACAATAATAAAACTAAATTGAACATAACAATAATGAAAACAACTTTTATATTTAATTATGTTTGTATAACCACAAAAAAAAATCCCCACTACAATTTCTTATTACTAAAAGTTCCCGCGGCAGTCTTGGCGCAGTGGGACAGTGTCTGTCTGTAAACTTAGTTATTATGAGTTTAATTTCCACTTCGGGGAACGAGTATATAAAAAATATTTAATTTCCTAGTATATAACTTGCTGTATACAATTTGACTACTCAATATTACATGCTTCGAAATTTAAGGAACAGCGTGTCTTAACACTAGGTTCACTCTCTCTACAAACCATGCGGTAAAAGGCGAAAACGGTTTTTGTTTTCATACAAAAAGTCCTTATATAATTAATGTATTAATATTTTAAGGCATAGTGAGCCCAAATTGAATCGCGGCAGAAATACTTGACTAGCGACGAATCGCTACTAATTGCTCTTCATAAATCATTTCTAGCGGTTCTGTTAGCCCTTTACAGAGGATTTATCTTTTATTATACTTCAAGTCATTAACTCCTCGTTTTGTTGCGTTGAGATTTTGTATTTCAGCATAATTACTTATAATTTAGGTTGTTTGGTTGTATAAATAAAAAAAAATTAAATGATTCTTTATATTATTATTTTATATTATTATACTCACGTACTTATAAGCAGCTGCAAGTGAATGAGAAATCAGCCCACTCCGCGTAGACTTAACCACCAAGTTTGTGTTCAATTACTTCCACTTAACACCGTTCTGTTTATCGCTTATCAAAAATATTCAGTTGAAGAACATCAGTTCCAAACAATTATACTGAGCTACGCAAAAGTACGACAGTGACACAGGAGAGACACAAGCCACTAACACCGAGCTGGTAGCCATTGGTATTGGCATTGTTGATTTGGCGGCGACGATCAACACAACCAGCAAAGACCCTCATTCTTCATTAAAGACCCTCATGAAACTAGATTTCCATACTGATGGAAATCAAGTTTTACGATGGTCTTTAATGAAGAAATATCATCTATCAGTTACTGAACTAATAGCAAATTGTCACCAGTACCCAGAAGTCCGACCGACGACTGTCTCCGGTCTCCAGTACCTGACACAGCAACTCAGTTTCCTGTTTTCGTGTGCCGTGTCGCTGACTACTTTAGTTTAGTTTAGTTCTACGTTTGTCGTGTTAATGTAATTTTAAAGCCTATCCAAAATCAATTTGAACGGTGTAATCTTAATATTATATAAATTCTTGATTTGAGATCATATCCTTGCCTTCTTAGTCCCACTGATGTACTCGTACATTTTACATAAATATGTAAACGCAAAGGATTTTAACATATTTTCTTTCTAATAGATGGACTGTTTAATTTTAATTTTAGTTATGGATTCTAATATAAAATGTACGCATTTTATATTAGAGTTAAATTAAATGTATATTATATATAAAATCACAATCAGAGCGCAAGTTTATAATATAAATAGTTTTATTACAGTTACAAACATAATAGCACCAAGATATACATACATAATAGCACCAAGATAAATCATGTAATAATATGCAAAATAATTCTGTTACTATAATGCAAGTAGTTTTCAAGTTTAAGCAGAAAAATTAAGTTAAATTAAGTTAAAATAGGGTTGGCAATGTTAGCGTAGAGACTCTCCGCTTTCCGTCCGAATTCAAGGCCTTTCTTGCTGAGGAATAGAACTTAAAACACACATTTTAAATATATATTTAAACATATATTTTATTTTACATTATAAATATATATTTAAACTTTGGCCCCCATTTTAGATACACTGATGATAGATGGCCAACCTTTTGTTGGTAGTACAAAGATTAAAAAGGACAAAATGATTCAGTGTGGAAGAAATAATATTATTTTAGAAAATAATGCCTTATAAAAATTTATTTATTAATTAAAAATTATTTTAACCATTATTACTTGCGGCTGAATTGAATCCTCTCCCATTGTTTACAAACATACGCTGTCCCACTGCGCCATAATAGTCTCATTTGATAGGTATAATAAATTTTAAGATAAGGTTTATTTAGTGGAGCAAGAAATCTGGTACATAATGCTTAAACGCAGTCACAACTAGAAATGGAAAAAGAACAATAAAATCAATACACACGGGGCCAACAAAAGACATAACTAAAAAAATATGTATTTTATATATATATGTATATAATTATTAAATTAATATTTGAGTACAATTTACCTTTGGATCTACTATCTTCAAACAATAATAGTCATTCTATTTATACACAATTCGAATAGATTTCAACCTGCCATCACCGTTAATTGAATATTGACATGGGCCTTGATCATAACAACAACTATATTGATTCTTCTTCTTCATCTTGGCATTAGTCCCGGCTTTTGCCAGGATCTGCCTTCCGACTGAGCCTACTCCACTTTGCACGGTCTTTAACATCCTCAGTGGACAATTTATTGGCTCTCATGTCTTGTGTCACGACATCCAGCCATCGCTTCCTTGGGCGTCCGGGTGGTCTAACTCCAGGGACAGACATGTCCTTCCTTCCGACATAGTTCTCAGATCGCAACTTCCTTCCGACATAGTTCTCAGATCGGCGCATATCATGGCCATACCGTCTCAGGCGACGCCTGACTACCTCGAATGAATGTGTTGCGTATGCGGTCGGACCGCGTAACGCCACACATCCATCTCAGCGTCTTCATCTCCGTGACGTGAAGCTCCTGAGTGTGCCGAGATAATGTTGGCCAACATTCGCTGCCGTATATAAGAACAGGTCGGATAATGCTCTTGTATATCAGTCCCTTGAGCTTGGGCGGTATTCTGCTATCGCAGACCACACCAGTGACCTCCCGCCATTTGGCCCAGGCAGCGTTTATACGGGCATGGTACTACAACTATATTGATTGAACATCTATAAATACGATGTTTATATTTTAGTATAAAGAAGCATTTAGTGTATTTTTTACTAGTTTCACATTTTATTCCGCATGTAGCTGAATAGACAGAGAGGACCTAGTGTTAAAACAATCTGCTCTCCCTATTCCACTCAAATCAAGACAGTACGTGTTAGTGAAACTTAACACCGCTTCGTGTTACCAGAGCGACGAAATTATATTAATATATTATCCCCGAACAGGGATCAAACTCACAACCGTCATATTTATGGTTATTTACTTTTCTATTGGACCACGAAGACCTAATGAAGTACCTACATAGTGAAATAAAAAAATACAAAGAATGTGCAATAAACTCAGTTTATAATAAAATCAGTTTTATGTAATAGGATTAATATTAACGAAGGCCTTGTGTATGTAAATCTGTTTAGCGGAAACCTTTTAAGTTAAGTCATAACCTAATTGCAATTGCAGTTGCGGTATTTATTTTATAATGCTAGCCTACTTCTTTAAAAATAAAATATCAGACAATTAGTAAACTAAATTATTTAATTAAGTTTGCTTAGTTTAGTGATGTAAGCCAAATTCATTTCTGTATTTTCGATATTGATCAAGAAAATACAGCTAGCTACAATCTATATCTCTTACAGGGTGCCACTTCAGCCTCTTGTCTTTTCATAAATTTCTTCATACGAGCATGATCTGGTCTAATCTGATCTGAGGGTTCCTAATGCTTTATACACGACTTTCCTCCAGTATCATCAACACTGTCAATCACAACTCTTGCTTTATATCTCTTTCATTACTCAACCTCTTAATGAGGTTCAATAATAATTCATAATTATCATCATCGTTTTGTTTATTCTGACTTATAGTTATTTCCGTTAGTTCCTAGCGTTCTGTTTTCGATCACCCAAGCTACCGGAGACATCGTTTATAAAATAACTGTTGTTATCTGTCCGTATATCTAATTTTAAGAAACTATTACTGAAAAATCCCGAATGAAATGTCAACGATTATAAATTCAGGGAGAATTTACTAAAAAAAAAAGTTTCGGCTTAAATTCATAAAACTTTAAATAGAATATTTAAATTACCAGCTTCTTCAATAATTTCACTATTCTGATGAAAAATCTTTTGGTATTCACTTAAAATTTACCTTTTTATTCAAAGAAATAGACCAGAAGCTTAACTTTTGAAATTTGTTCGAGCTTTAATCCTCCAGACCGCCTGTTCAAGGATTGTTAATATCCGGATCGCATTTCTCAGCGTTTCCCTACTATTTGCATAACCATCGCATAATTATTTTTCGGCTCCCAGGAAAGCTCTGTTTAAATGTTTAAAGCTCCAAAAGCTACTTTGTAGAAATCGTCATATATTTGACATAATGTTATTATAAGGTAGTTATGATGTCAAGCTTTTAAGACTTAGAATTTTATGTAGAAGAATATTCTTATTCTAAGCAGAATATCAATAGATACGAGAGTTTTAAATTATATCAATTATTTAAATTAAAAATTTTATATAATTTAAATGCGTATAAATTACATTGTTTTGTGCTTTCTACTAAAATATACAATTATTTAAGTGTTCAATTTGTAACAACATTAATACTATTCTGATATGTTAACATCAAACTTTCAGTTTACAAAAACTTGGATGCAAATAGCTCGTATTAAATAAAAAGCTCAGCTTTTGTAAGAATAACAAATTAGTTGATGTCACCATAACAAAGCGCATGTAGCTTTTACCAACGAAAAAGCTTAAAATTTAAATATATTTTAAAAGTTTGCAACGTTGACGAAAATCTTTTAGTATTTATTAAGTACTTAGCCTGAAGGATATTAAATGGAAGCCTTGTAAAATTGGCTTCGTTATAAGAGGCCAGGTGGCTAAGATCACAGACGAGGTTTTATTAAATTCTGCTCATACTGAGTTGACTTTACTACAAATTACTTTGAATGAAGTATCAAGTTTATAAATGTTCAGGTGAAAATATGAAAAAAAAGTTTTGTTTAAGTTTTGAAAGCCTAATAATTTGTAATATTGTTTCGTGAAAATGGTTTTAGATATAATACTAGCTTTTCTCGCAGCTTCGCCCGCGTTGTGAAAAAATAATTTAAAAAAATGTGACACAAGCTTATGATACGTGTTAAAAACATAAAGTAACTTTGACCTTATGCCAGCGCGTTACGGTTGAAACTAATAATCTGAAATATTATAATTTTCATTAATAAATGGAATCAAATTGGTCTCCAGTACAATTTTTTTATTTCAAACCAATAGTTCCTAGTTAGATTAACGCGTTCAGACAAACAAACTCTTTCACTTTATAATATTAGTATTAATACCAAGATATATATGACATCTTATGTTATGAAACTAAAAGCTATATTAATTAAGAATTAACATTTATTTAAGTATAAAGAAGGTTGAATATAGAAATACAGCAGGATATTCATCTGACATTCAACGTGACAGTTGATGGTCACGTCCTACTCGGGGACCTTATAATTTGAGGGGCGTGACTTATTTTAATTTTCGGGATAGAGCTTCCGCCACTCTACACGTAGTGTCACGATCGCGTGTCCGTTTCTGAGGAAAAATGTAACTAAATTAGCGGAGAGTGGAGAACAGGATGACTTATTATTTATCTTTGCCCATTTTATATTTTCTATATTTCATTGTACTAGTTGTATTATTATAGATTAAAAATATATGTATTATTTCCATACTGTATTGGCGAATATTTTACGGCGAAGCATTAATATGTAATTGCGGAGTTATAGTTCATAACATATGGTAGACGTACGAGTATATAATATTGTTTAACAGCTTGACCTCCAAGATAAAAAGAACATTAAATATCAGTTATATGGTCATATTTATATTATTTTGTCGTTATTCAATAAATTTTTGCCATGACACAGTCAGAACATAATTCGCCATGACTTCTCTAGAAAGAGTATATTAGTGAGCCCGTAGTTATGGTGTCAGGCGATACCACTATACTACAGTACACTACACATGATAGTGATATTTGTCTGATTGTAAACGCGACAGTTGTGAATTTGATTCCCAATTAAGAAAGTGAATTATTTTCATTTTTTCACTCTTGTCTTGTTGTATAGACTTTCGCCACTCAACAGTGAAACGTTCTCGAAATTTTATTGTACTTAGTCTAGTAAGTAGAGTATCGTACCAATACCAATTTCATAATTGTAGGTCAATGAAGTATAACTTATGTATGAAAGTTAACAAACTTATATTTTGCGTGCATATGGACTTATTTTGTATACTTTCATACGCGTACATTTTTTTTTAAATCACAAATTTCCATTTTACAAAATTCTTTTCTATATTTGTACGTAAGTTCTAGCTTGCAAAATTTGATTTTCATACAAAATGCAGCAAAAACATAGTATAAAGCTCGTATCTAATTAATCTCGTTAATTGTGTTGACTTAGAAGTTACATTTTTCAAAGGATCATAGGTTTGTATATTCGATATTAATTTCAGATTGATATCTCCACGCAATTTAGAAAAGAAAAAGGTGACAATTGTATAGACAGACGAACAAACATACAGCCTGTAAAGAGATCCTATAAGAATTTCGTGTTTCCCTTTGGAGTTATGGAACCTTAACAAGAAAATATTTACATAATAAGTTTAATAGCGTGATTATCCTTAATATTATCTCTGCAGTCAATATAATTTCATGCTGAAAATTCAAGATTTTTAGAGTATCCTTCAAGCGGTTAAGATATTCATGAAAAATTCATGACCCGACCATATTACATTATGAATGTTCATATAGTGAATGGTGACTGAACTTTTTTATAGTAAGGATCATAATAATTTTAATAGGAACATGTACTTTTTGTTACTAAATTATAATATACTTTGGTATATTTTAATCAATTTCTTTTTTCAATTGTAATTACTAATAAGCTCTTTAGCTCTTTTTTAAGCTACACGCTGTGTCTCACATTTAGCAGGGTGGGCAGAATGAACCTAGTGTTTAGACACTCTTTTCCCTACTTTCTGCTTCGAGACATAGCGTGTTTAGTAGTGAAACTCAACGCCGCACCTTCTTTTGTTACCAGAGCGTGTAAATTAAAATCAAGCGAGATCACCGTGAGATGATAATCTTAAATAACGTTAGTTTTGTTTTTCTATGAAATTATTTTTTTATGAACTTATGTAAAGCTATATCTTTCTACCAATCAATCTACCTCGTGTTTACTTCATACAACGATATTGGCGAAGTTAATAAACAACCGAAATGAAATTTGAGTGTGCTACTTATGGATTCAATCTGGAGGAAAATAAACCAATATTTATTTTAATATTACATTTTAAATGCCTCTTTAAAAAGAAATGTATACTGTTTTGACAAGTTTGCTCTGTTATTCTATATTAGATATGTATACTAAACAAGCCTGAAAGCCGTAAAATACATCAATACATCGATGTCTTCGATGGGAGTCGAACCCACGATTTATTTTCAATCAGAATCACCAGATCCTTCACACTATCAGTTTCTTCATTCATATTATCGTAATTTTGTTTTATAATTTTATTTTTAGTTTAAACACGTAATAAATTTATGCACTACTCTATTAAATCTAAGCAGTTGCTAGACATAATCGTGGATTTGTTTGGATTTCGATACATTTGTTTACATTGCTACACCGCGCACGTCCGACAGGCTGGAAATAATATATGCTTTCAATTTTAAATAAATCATTTTTTCATGTTTTAGCCAAAATATTTTACGTGAGTTATTAGCTTTTAAATTATATTCATGTTAGATAGAGCTTTAAGCTGTAAAGATCAAAAGTTTGATTTAGGTCATGGTAGCGCAGTGACTAGTTAGACTGGAAACGTTATTGTTTTTGGTTCGACCCCAGCTTGGGGGCAATGATTTCTTTACGTTTCCTTGTTCTAGTAGGTCCCACTATAGCGGTGAGTTCCATTGTCTTCAATTTGGACGGAAAATGGAGTACGGACCTGGCTGGACCTGTTTAGCATCTGACTCTTTTTGCCAAAAATAAAACAAAATAACAAAGTAGAAATATTTTAATCCTTATCAAGTGAAAATTGAAAGATTGGTTTATCTGCCTATACCAATTTCTAAGAGTACCAAACCTTTGTGAAGTAATTTTTATTGTATTTTTCATAAACCTATTTAATTTTTTATATATATTTAATTTCATTTTGGTATGACTTTATACAATATACATATATGATTGTATGTGCGAATATGATTCACTAATTATATACGTGTAGTAGACAAAATAAAACTAGCAGCATTTCGTTACAAGTGTTTTTTCAATTCACTTATTCTTTCAATATTACATCTTTTTTGTAGGTATTCCTTGGTTAGAACACGATTGTTTCTGTTATTAGAAAAGTTAAATAACTTTGATTCTATTGTGGATAAAAAATAATATATTGTAATCTTATATTACTTTTTTATTACATTAATAAATAACTCAAAAAGGAGAATTTTTCAGGAACTTTAATTAAAAATCTAAAATAATTCGTTTAGATTTAAATATTTGTATACACGTACTCTATCCACCTGCGAATATCTACACTCTTCTACATAACTTCCTTAATAGCGTTTAAGCTACAGTCGATTATACTGCTATTTATATGTTATTTTTATCTACGTTTTCGGCCATTATATATGGCCCTTGAAGAGTACTAGGAATTTGAAGAGAGGCTTACCCGAAATATCAAAAAGAACGAGTATAAACGAGATTATACTACTACAGTACAGTATATATTATAAAATAAACATATTTACCTATTCATAATAATTTATAAATTTGCAAGTGCTATTAAGCAGTTTTGATAGAAAAGCTTCAAAATATTAGATTTTGATATTATCTAAGTTAGTATAAATACTAAAATCTAGAAATATTTTTTTATTTACTGAAGACCGTACGTTAAGCCTTGAAACTGCAGGGTCACGGTTACAAGTGTGGAAAAAGAATGCTTTTTAATTTATTTTTCTAGCCATTCCACATTCTTACAAATGATTTGTAATTATGTTTCTTATTGTAAACTGTTAAAGTCTATTTTCGCTTGCATATAAATATGTAACACTTATTTAAACGTGCTCATGTAAAAGTTGTGATAATTTTTCACTATTCTGTTGATGTAATAACCTTTTTTACAAGAATATTTAAATTATTGTTTTATTATTTTTGTTTTTATTTTTGCTTCTAAATATAGCAAGGTAGAGAGAAGCAAGTGTCAAGACACTCCGTTGATAAATTAATTTCGTACATTTTAACTCTTTTGTAGAGCAACTACAAAGTGTTTGTTTAAACGCAATCACTGTTACTTCAAATTATGTTTTCTACATTTTTTTTAGCAGAATTTTTAGTATGAATCTTGTATGAAAATTCTACTTTCTACTCAAATTTTAGTTAGTACCTATTGAATGGCGGAACTCAACGCCGCACATTTCTCATACCAGAGAGTGGAAAAAAAAATTGTTTCCCTAAATGTAGGATTAACATAATTTTTTTTTTTATTTTTGGATTCTTTCCGCAACTAAAGAGAGATATTTATCTTTACTGCTTAGAGAAATAATGAAAACCTGAGTGATATTAATGACCTCACTAAATCGCTTTAAGTTTTTGGATACAAATAAAAATGGCGGAAAAATATGTGTTATTTCTCCATAGTTAACTAGAAATTTAAATATAATACTATTTTTGTATAAAGAAATTCCAACCTACAACTGAAATCGTACAAGTAAAAATTAAGTACAAAATGACCTAATTTCCTCGCACCGATGCGGATTAAATCGGAAACTCGACCGGCTTCCTTCCTAAACACCCCTAGTGACTTTTTATGTTATATAACATATTATTATTTATGAAATACAAAAATAAATACTGGTTATTAAGCGACTCTTAAAGCTAATTTAAGCTTGCTACAATGCGGCGTTTAGTTTCGCCACTCTAACCATCTTAGATAAAGAATTAATAGGCTTGAATGAAACCTTTTTGATATATAATTCTTAAGAATCGGTATAATGCATTTTAAAGACAAGAATATTTAATATACAATTGTTATAGACCAGTAAAAATATAAAAAGTACGCAAACTCTAAGAGACTGGGTGTAAAATCTATTAAACACTAGCAAAAAATATTAATAGGCACCGCCCATAATAATGTAAAAATAAAATTGCTCATTGAATTCACAATATAGTACCGGCATACCAATTTTCTTATTCAGCAAAAGGATTTTATTGTCACAATTTAGGAAATCGTCCCCTTTTGTTGAGGTAACCTTAAGAAAAAGTGATTTCAAGATTGTTATATGCTACCATTTACGTAATCTATTTGAAAATTTATTATATACATAAATGTATTCTAATTTAAAAAGGTAGAGGTTCTCTTTTCACGGTCAAACTGTTTAATCGATTTCGGTATTATTCGATACGAGCCCTGCAGATGTTATCGATATAAGTACCTATTGGTTTCTTTTCATACAAAAACTAGAATGAATTTTTTTTTATTATTATTTACAACATTTTCTTAATATTCGGAAGGAACAAATTGCTATATTAGTAATTTCTTTCAAGTTGAAGGATCTGTGTCAAAACGTAGATCATAAAAAAAATATAAAGCATGGAATTAAAAAGTGTAATAAATAATAAGTAAAACATGGAATACTATTCTACTCACTACTGTCTGCTTTAAAAAGCTCCAATATTTGTGTAGAATCTAAAAACGAACGTTAAGCCCAGACTTAGGAAACGAATATCCTTTAAACTCAAAAAAATATCCACAGTGAGAAACAGACCTTAAACATTAGACCTTAGACCTTTTTATAAAAGGTTGTTGCCAGGTTCTCTCTAAGACATAGAACTAATACTCTGGTTTCTACTTTACGGTGGAATTCAAGACAAGCTCATCGCGTAGCGGGACAGTGCACCTCTCCATCTCTAAGAAATAAAAAAAATTTAAAACAATTCATCTTCGTAGTGGGAATCGAACCCACAACCGTCGTGCTTACATTAAAAGTTCAAATATTACCCCACTGTGTCAAAACCTTCTATAAATTTCCTTTTCACAGGCATTTCAATAAACTTCATAGTTTATAATTTCATTAGTACGCCTAGTTTGAATAACATATGTATGTATGTACTTGTTGTTCATTAGAAACGTATGGCAACTAATCAACATGGCAACAAAGTACGACAGTGGAGCTCGTAACGCGAAATTACAACAATTATTCAGGCTCGAGTAGGAAATAGAGACCCAAATTCATTTACTTCAGTGATACGCGCAATACGTGCGTTCAGATTTATGCTTAGATAATATAGAGTGAATAGCCTATAATAAGATGAAAGTGGTGTTTTATTTGACTGTTAGAGCGAGGCGTGTGAGTGATCTACGGAGTATAATATAAGTATAAGTAATCTGTAATGTAACGCAATTAAAAATAAATTCAATTAAACAAATTCATTATTGACCAGACAAGTGTTGGATACTGGTCTGGTAAAATTGGCGCCGAGTCTGCCATCCAACAATCAATGATAATTGATAAGTAGAGTGCAATGATAAAATAATGGTATGCTAGATTCTTACAACCTTTTTTTTTTTTTTTTTTTTCGCTGGGAAATGCTTTTACGCAGACCATCCCTGAGACACTTGTGTCCTACAGAGGCTTACAACCTTACCTTAAGTTTTGAAATATAAATAGCAAAAACGTTGAGGAAATTATTATTTGCTTCACATTGTCTATCGAGTATAGTAGAGTTAGCTGTAGGAACGCTTCTCGCCTTTCAAAACGTTGCGTATCGAGTGGCGGAATTCAACGCCGCGCTTTGTGTTGTCACCAGAGCGAGGACAATGTAAATATTTCATTATTCCGGACAATTTCGACTTCTTTTATCTAATTTTGTAAATAAAAAAGCTTAAAAAGCTGGAAATAAATAAATAATGTCCAGGATGATTCATAGTACGTTTTCTAATCAGTGATGTATGATAAATGATAAATACGAAATAATACACTTTCAATTTTTATTGAACCTATTACTATCGCAATAACAGGTATATATATATATATATATATATATATATATATATATATATATATATATATATATATATATATATATATATATATATATATATATAATAGTGTTACAAAACGTATGACAATCCAGAGCTTGTTCAACAAACAAATGGTCAAAGAATGCGTTTTTAAAAATTATTTTGTATATGCTGTAGGCTATTACGTTAATTATGTCGATGTAGATCACCGTACTAGTACTTGCGGTTAGAGTTACCGGGCAAATAAAGTGTGTCATGTATGATGGACTCCTCTTTATGGAGTCATTAGTCATTTTTATTTGACCACGGGAGCATAAATGTATAAGTAAACATTTTGGAGCCCCGATAGATAATTGTGTTGTAATAATAGCTGTCGTTTACTTAAGCATCTAAATAATTTAAGTTTCCAGCTTAGTTAAGACTGAGTTTATAATTCAAATGACTTACCCTTAAATTTCAATACTCGTATATGTTTTTAAGGAATATTTTGAGATAAAATAAAAAAGTAGCAACATGCTTATATACAATTATTTTAATATTTGCATATTTCTTTTATAGACATTTTTATTTGTGTTGAAATATAACAGTTCATTTTTCTCGTAATACTGTGAGATGGGAAGAGTCAGTCAATCACTTTTTACATTTTTTGTTAAAGAAACCTATACTTTTAAAATGCTGGTGCAATATTTATATTTAAATATTAAAATATAAAATAAGAATATACATATATATCTGAAAAATTTAGTGCAAATCTAAAGTACACTTCCACTAAGTTATATAATCAATAAATCGCTTTCGTGAAGCAAATATTTACGTATACAAAATAACAATATTGACTATAAAGCTATTGTAAAGTAAATCTAAGTTTGTAGATTGAAACAAGTTCACAGAGTCACTTTCGTATCATAGAAATATGCTATCAGCTTTTGTGAAGCTTACCTATACTGAATAAAGAACTTTATATTTTATGTAAACATATAAATAAAATAAATAGCTTAATGCTATTTAACAGACATACATAGGGAACTAAGTATTAAGACACTCCGTTACTCACTTTCCACTCATTTTTTTAGACATTGCGTGTTGAGTGGTGGTGGAAAATGAAATATTTCATTCTTTCCTCAACAGAATTGATCCCACAACCATTGTGTTTACAGTCAGACGCTGTGCCGCTGCGCCATCACGGTCTCTGTATATTTTTTTTATTTATAATTTATGTATTTTTATATTTTTTAGCTTTAAGCTTTAAGCTTTATTCCGCATATGACAGCCAGAAAGAACTTAGTGTTAGGACACTCTGCTTTCTACTTTCTACTCGAATTCAACACGTCAACACGCTGTGTGTGGCGGAACTCAACCCTGCACGTAGTCTTGCCAGAGAATAGGGAAATCGCAACGAAAATATATTTATATTGTAGAAAACGTTGAAAAAGCTTAAACGTAGCTGGATTTGTTTCTTATATTTCTTTAAAACTATTCAACATCAAGCAGGTACTACTTGATTCGAATCTCACTCGATAGTATAACTGCTTGAAAAATAAAAATATATTTTTTTATTTGATTATCTAACCAAATTCTGATATTGCGACTCTGTAAGTTCTAAATTAGAAAACAGTAAACTATTACAATAACCCACATACTTCATAAAAAGCTTCACGTCAAACAATTTTTTTTTTTATATTTTTATATTTTTTTTCAGTGTTTTTTAAATTTTTTTATTGTACCTCCTTTTTGTTCAACTCAGACTTTTGGCGTCCGTGCCATTGTTGTTCTAGTTTTCTTATTTGTAATATTATTATTGGAGTATTTCGGTCATGAAACATAAACGGTACGTGAAAATTTAATATATATGGGGATATTTTCATAGCGACCCATTATTTTTCCATGACACCGCCCCTGTTATGCACGGCACAAGCAAGCAATAAATCGCCAAAAACGCTAATATCGTGCGTAGCCTCATTAACCTAGATTCAGATGTATACAGAATCCTTCTAATTCCTCTTTTAAGAGCGAAATAATCATATTAATGTTTTTATAGTATTACTACTGAAATAGTGAAATTTTTACGATACCCTACCACTGTAGGTCGTATTGTCGTAAATATTCCTACATAACTTTTACAATAAAAGTTCTGTATTCAAATTTATATAGAGCTTTAGAATTTACTTCAAATAGATATTTTTAGATTCCGTTTTGTTGTAATCCAATATTGTATAACTATTATAGTTGTGAGTTCAATCTGCTGGTTTTCCTAAAAAAATTTCAAAAGAAAACATATAAATTTTTAACCCAGCGGGATTTGAACCTGTGCCTCTTGGAAATCGTTAAATTATCTTATTTTCTCACTTTGGTAAGACGAGGTTTGGTAAGTGGTATCACTTTCATTATCAGGCGCGATATCTTTGATTCAGGTAGAAAATGGAGAAAAGAGCCTCTTAACTCTATTTTTTCTTCGCACACTGTATACTAGAGAAAGCTTGAAGCTGTAAAAATATTTTAATAAACTTCACTATAAACTTTATATTACGTATATTTCATTGAAACGACAAAAACTTGTCGCATTAATAAAATGAATACTCAGAACTGTCGCGCCATTGTGATATTTACGCTTTGTTTTGAAGCTTAGGTGTGGAAAATTAATTATTATTTGATAAAAGAAATTTATGGTAATTTAATTATTAATGACCAAATAATGTTATTTTTTTAAATATGTAAAGAAATAAAATTAATTATAACTACAATATTGTATTGAAATGAAAATAAAGCTAAGAATGAATTACGTCAGAGGAAAGCGGAGAGCCTAGTGTTTTGACATAAATTATCTTATACTAGCCACCCGCCTGTGAATTTGTCCGCTGGAACTACACGATAATTTATTTTGCAAGGTGAATATTGTAGATGTTGAGACGTTCTATAATACTATAGAACTATTTTTTGTTCCATCATCAATAGTTTCCGCAGTGCATGCGAACACAGATATTTTACGACAATTTTTTCTTTAACTACTTAGGCTTACTATTGTATTTTTTTTTTTTTTGAAAATGTAATATAGGCTGTATCACTCAGTGAAGACGCAGCTCTCCATATTCTGCCCAATTTCTACAAAATAAAATATTACTTTTATCATAAACTTAACCCTCTGACAAACTGAGCGTATTATTTTAACATTCCTTTTGTAGTGTGTTAATATGACCGCGCATAATCATAAATTAATTAAATCCTAAAAGCGTATTGTGTTCTCAATCCAAAAGGTATGTGGGACGTTCAACTAGACAAGCCGACTACGAAACTTTACAATCAATACTTTACTATTGTGTCATGCCATATATATATATATACATACATATATACATACATACATACATACAGATGTACATATAGTAATCTATAGTGTGTATGCTAATTATCTAGTGGTAAATAAAAATATTATCCAATACATAATACCTGCACTCAGCGTAAAGCAAAAAGTATTATTTAATTAGGAATATTTTTTCTAAGCAATATCATTCTAAATTCAAACTTTACTAAAAAATTAACATTTAGAATATATTGTGAAGCAGATCGCACTATTGAGGCCATTATGTCGCGTCTGACTGAGACGTCCACGTGAGATTTTTTTTATTATTATTTTCTCGTTCTTGTAAGAAGACAAAGCGCTACCTTAAGTCAGCCCCAGCCCTACGCAGGGCTATCCTGTTACATCCAAAATTAATCTTGAATATTTTGGGATTTGAACTAGCACCTCAGGAAACCATGTCCAAGCCGAGCCAACAGTACGTTCTTGAGCACGTACGTTCAAGCTGCGTTGAAATTCTTATATAGTTTATACAACTTATTACGTTTTTAGCATCTCTGCAGGAAGATTTACAAATTTCCGCTGCCCAAAGATTATTGCAAAGAACAGTTGGCAAGACATTATTCGTGAATTTTATGAAATCTATAAAAAGGGGTTCAAACCCCGATTCTTCGCCGTGACCATCTATTACTTAACTAAATGTCATATTGCATAAATATAATATTTATTAAAAGCTTAATATTTATACCAATACAACACAATCATGATTTATATCGTATTTCTATATAAAACAGCGGATATGACAGATACGGATATGTCCGGTAGATATATCGTAAATTTAAGCCAACATTTAATATCTTCTAATGTATATATAATAGCTCACAATATGCTATGATTCATTTCATTTCAGCATACACTTGATCCCATTTATACTCTTACATTATACTTTAACGAATGTGGGTAACTTTATTAATAATTATGAATAAACGTGCTCGGTCTTGCCGCCTACGATTTTTCTCATAATTTTAATATAAGGTTGTTGAATGTTTTTTTTCAATTTAAGCTCAAGTATCTGCATGCCAATTAGGTTATACATATGTATGTATGTATAATGTATGTTATTTAACAAAATATTGCACTCCGCCACTGCTATGGAGAAATATTCTTCATTAACAATATTTTTTATCTCGATGATTCTCATTTTAACATTTATTATTACTATTATACATATATTGGTATCCATTATCTACGTTTACTTTATAATATACTGCGTAGAACGAAACGTGTACTCATGTATCAATATTATATATATATATATATATATATATATATATATATATATATATATATATATATATATATATATATATATATATATATATAACATTGATTATATTTTTATTACTTGCGAGATGAAACGTAAAGCATAGCTATATACACTAATTTTGATGATTTTTTTAAACCATTAGTCCACACTAAGGATAGAAAACATACAAAAATCTCCCTACAGAGATGCTAACAATGTAATACGTTGTATAAAGCATATAAAAATTTCGACGCAGCGTGAGGAAGAACGCTTGGCTCAGTGGTCAGAGCGCTTGACGGTTTCCATGAGGCGCGGGTTCGAATCCCGCTGCGTTCAAACTTTTATATGTTTACTTTAAGTATTGTATTCCGTCACTTATCATACAATGTCTCAAATCCGAGAATAAAGAACGGAGAGATAACTTTTTCTCGATATTTTCTCTCATCTAGACACATTTGGTGTGGAGTAGTTTAAGTTAAAGCTTTACTTTGTTAAATTCTACACATAATCTGTAACAAAATAATGTACTTGAAAGTATAAATATTACCCTTATTTTACCCTGCATTGGCATTGAACTCTGTACCACCTATTCTAACAACCTTGACAACGCCTACCTGTGTATAATCTCGCTACTAACTTAACAAATAATCATTTGGACACAAATGCATATTACATAAGCATATATAATGCATATTAATTATACCTTAAGCTGTATGCACGATTTGTATGGAAATAATAGCGCCTCTGCATACGTATACATCGTTACGAAAAGTCAACGTTTTAATGATGTGCTCAAATATACAGTTCAGCTCGAAGTATTTTTATTTTAGCCTTATCTATATTACTTAAAATGGCAATTGAATAAGATTTTGTCATGTATTTTAGATTTCTTAAACTAGTTTCTTCTTTAACTAGTTTAGGCTCAGTCAGCTATGATTGTCTACGACTTGTTTTGACAAGTGCGACGATAAGTTTCGCCACCCAACACGCAATATATCGTAGAAGGCGATACATCTTACACCATGTTTTGTCTGCCTATCCTGCTATATGCGGGATAAAGCGTGATCGTGAGCGTGAAAGAGACCGCCGTGACGCAGCGGCACGTCGTCTGACTGTAAATATAACAATTGTGAATATCAAATATGTAGATATTACCCGGGAAAATTAATGATTTATATTTCCTCGCGCTTACTTCTGCCACTCAACACGCAGTGTCTTGGCATACTAGATGCTCTAGATATCTATTTACTACTCATTATACTAAACTTAAAAATGATAATTGAGTTTGGTTGAATATTATTCATATATGAGCAGAGAGTGAAGAACAAAGTGATTTACTATCTTAAGTATAAGAAATGTTTGATTCTGTATAAATAATACCGATATCTTATAAATAAATTGTATTACAAAGAAATTTTTATCTTTTCCAGGACGATGACTGAGTAAGGCGAACGTTTATGGGGAAGTGCACTTACATCCGTAGCCATGGTAAGTGTTTATTATGTGTTAACGATGCTTTAAATCGCTATATATAGAGCAAGGTGAAATATAGTGGAATATGTTACAAAATATTTAATGCTAAAACCCTTTTGGTAAAGTAAGACAATGTTTCTTTAGAGATTGTAATTTTGATCGACGTCTTTTTGGAGAAAACTCATTTTTGTAGATATATTATAGTGATACAACATCAAACAAATTGATGAATCAGTCCAGACCATGTGTGTTACTAGGGATCTAGATTGAGAAACCATCTTACGATATATGAACCAGCTCAAGCAATACTGCCTTTTGCGTCCAGTGCTTCATCCAATTAACCTACTGTCTCTGAGATATTAACCGAGGGTTTTCGATTAAATCTTTGTAAAACTTCTTTCACGTTAACTTATTGTTACAAGAAATTTAGTTATTTTGTTTCAATAAAACGTAATGTGCGTTTATGGGCTAACGAGATAAATGTGTTCTATCCCCGCCCGAAGAATTTATATATCTGATTCAAGTAAAAGGACTCTTTAGTCGATTTTCCTCGTTTGATCATATAAAATGCAACGTTTTGGCACTAGACTTTGACATCCTACAAGCAACATCTCTTATAGGGCATAAAGTGGACACAGCAGTTACTTATCAGTAGCATATATATATATATATATATATATATATATATATATATATATATATATATATATATATATATATATATATATATATATATATATATGTATATATATATATATATATATATATATATATATATATATATATATATATATATATATATATATATATATATATTTATTTATTTAGTTTAACAGATTCAAATCCAGATCTCATCGTTCTTGTTTTATTTCAATTTATCACCCAAAATAAGTAAATTATATAAAATATACTTACGTATTTTAATATAGAAAATGTATACGTTTTATTTAATAAAAATACAAGAGAACCTATAATAGAATATCCTTGTCCCATATTAACTCTATAGTAACAATCAATATACACGCCAGTAAATAGAACCGTGTGAATTTAACGATCACAGTAGTACACAATTGTTTGTAACACCTCCTACATACATACTGTGTGAGATATTATATACATATAGAGATATTATTGTAAGTCCTCGCCTATAAATATAGTTTAGACTTTTGTGCCATGACGGAAAAATACAATAAATTTCTTCAAATTTCCTTTCCTTTTAGCTTTATATCATATATGGCAGGATAGGTAGAGATAATCCAGTGTTAAGACACTCCGTTCTCAATGCAAAATGTCGAGAAAATCAAAGAGATTGATTACCGCTAGTGGTGTTTGAAATTTATGGTTTGTATTGCGTGTACCAAAATTGATTTATAGTGGAACTATTAGTAGTTAATGTTTAATTGTCATAAATTAATATGGACCCTTCACCACTTCAATGTAATAAAATATTAATAAATACTTACCTACCAACGTACTATAAAACAATTATGCTATTCAAAAAAATTACTTTGTTAAAAGTAAAAGTGAACGAGTTCTTAATATTCTTGAAAGCCTAAATTAACTCAAGACAGGAACTAAACATTAGTAACTAAAGAAATGCTTTCTTTGATATAGAATTTTTTAAATATTTTACTGTAAAAGGGTAAAATTACCCATTTTTTTGTAAAAAAAGAAACCTCCCGCTTGTGACGCTTAATGAGATCTTAAAGTCTTTCAGATTTTCTTTTTATGTAAACTAGTAAAGGACTACGGTATTTAAACGCTAGCATTTTAATTTGATTTCTTCAAAGTAAACAGAGCGGAATCATAATTTTGAATACCTAGGTATTACAATTTAATGAGTTCACTCAAAACACAGTTCTATATATATCCCGCACGTAGCAGTGTATAGGGAAACGTAGGTAGAATGAGCCTAGTGTTAAGACACTCCTTTCTCCGCTTTCCGCCTTTCGGGGCATTGCGTGTGTGTGGCGAAACTGCCATCGAATAAAATGAATATATATATATATATATATATATATATATATATATATATATATATATATATATATATATATATATATATATATATATATATATATATATATATATATATATATATATATATATATATAATATATATATATATATATATATATATATATACATATATATATATATATATATATATATATATATATATATATATATATATATATATATATATATATATATATATATTATATATATATATATATATATATATATATATATATATCTTCCAGATAACCTAAGTAATTATTATGTCACTATCAATAATAGTTCTCTCTTTTTTAACATATTCGTGGTATGTTTATGTATATTTTTGACAGGTTGTTATATTTTTTTATTGGCTTCACGCGGGATAGAACGTGAAACTAAAATAAAAGTATATTATGGAGGTTAGTTTTTTACTAATTTATGCCATATATTTCTCTGTTTTGATCGCTTTACATAGTTTTGATAGACAGACAAAGGTAAAATAGTCTTAGTTAGGTAGTTGTCAGTTTCGTTGTTGGAGACGAAATTTCATCCAGTTAATCCCGACTTAACAACTAAAGCTTATTAGAATTTCAAATTAATCCATACAATAGATGATCCCCAAAGGTAAGATCAAATTGAATTCAATAAAAAATATCCACATCAGTATTGAACACGTTGAGCCTCGTTATTGAAACGTTTAATCATAGCCGCAGAATTCATCGGCGGGCCTCGATCGCTTTCCATCCAGAATTGGTTACTTCGTATTCAATTGAGGGGCACTGGAAAATATTTCATATGTACATATATATTTGAATGAGTCGAGAATTTAGATATTGATAACAATATTATGTTTTTGTGAATAAGATTTTACGAAGTGGCCTATATAAGGTTTTTAATAAACTTTTGTATAAAATAGAAATGTGTCCGACTGTAAACGCGGATGGATTTAGATTGAATCCCTATTCTACGGAATAAATTATTTTTTCACTTTTTAGGATTTCGTACTTAAAAAGGTAAAAACGGCACCCAATCACTAAAGCTCCGCTGTCTGTGTGTCTGTCACCAGGTGGATCTCATAAACCATGATAAAGCTGAAATTTTTAAAAATTATGTACTTCTGTTGGTCGTATAACAACAAATACTAAAATAATATAAATAAAAAAAATGAAAATGGGTACGGAACACTCGGTGCGCGAGTACTATTCCCACTTCACCGATATATTTTTTATTTTACGCCACTCAACGCATAGTTTGTTGACTTACTGACTCTTTGACACTAGTTTCTTTCTGATTACTACATATAGAGATAAAACGACAAGCTAAAAATGATACCACACTCATTTCTATACGTTTATTATTTAACCTATAGTTTTACATGAACACTGTAAAATATAAATAAGAATACAAAAACCATAAATAACTTCTTTCATTCTTTACATAATTAAATTGATTATTTCCAAAAAACAGCTTTAAGCTTTACAAGCAAGTTTTACTTCTTCAAGCTATTCAGTATGTTTGGACATGTTTTTGAAGCTTTTGCTAGTTTAGTGAATGCATAAATTCTACACAAAATAAAGGTCAGTTTTCTATATAAGTGTACTTTCAACGTAAGAGAAAAGACCGATGTTTATTATTTAACGGGAAAAGTATAAACTTATGACGTCATCGAGTCAATGATTAAATACAATGGCTAGTTCAAAATTGTAGGTATGTTGAATAATAAAGTATTCTTAAATTATACTGGTACAGTAAGACTGAATGAGAGAGCAGATTGTACGCGCTAAGGTAGCGGGTTTGATATATACTTAGGGGTATGATTATATTTAAATTACTGTTATAATTTTTCAATTTAATAAAAGCCGCGTTTTGAAACAAGGACAGTGTTAAGGTTAAGTAAAAGAAATCACAAAATTATTTACAAAATAATTAAAGTTATAAAATATGGACATCATGGCGGCGTCTCATAGCATCTGATTGTAACCACGACGATTTTGGATTCGATGCCTACTACTAAGTAGTTTATTCATTTTCGGGCACTGGCAAGACAGAAAACTGTGATAGTTGAGTGACGGAATACTCAACAAGGCTGTCTCAAATTTCGTCGAAAAGTGAAGAACGGAGTGTTCTCTCTGTCTATTCTATATTATGGGATCTCTTTGTCTATTCTATATATGGGGAAAAAAGTAAAAAAAAAATCTGAAAAAAAATATACCTATAATACAGTTATTCTTTTTCTTCAGCTTCATTTAAATTGCCCGCTAATTGCTTAATCTATTCTCGGCTTGTTTAATGTCACCAATCAAAAGGTTAGTGTAACCTTTCAAATACTTGAATAGATGGTATTAATCAATAAACACATGTACTTATGTACTTATATATATATATATATATATATATATATATATATATATATATATATATATATATATATATATATATATATATATATATATATATATATATATATATATATGTATATATATATATATATGTATATATATATATATATATATATATATATATATATATATATATATATATATATATATATATATATATATATATATATATATATATATATATATATAAAAGATCTTTCATATGTAGAAATCGAAAAATATTCGCGTTCGTGTGCAAAAGAGGTTATTTTTTTCTATTCTATTCTATTACTAGCTATTATTATATTTTTTTAGTGTGAAAATGGGCCTTTGTAACTTGTAGGTAAATTATATATTCGTGATAAAGCGCATAACAGTTTT
The DNA here is from genome assembly GCA_037127375.1 of Dione juno. Classification (NCBI taxonomy): domain Eukaryota; kingdom Metazoa; phylum Arthropoda; class Insecta; order Lepidoptera; family Nymphalidae; genus Dione; species Dione juno. The sequence continues at coordinate 565,695 of JAXRJS010000018.1, read as the reverse complement.
TTCATATAAATCAGAATATAATAATTTAAATGCACTAAATCAGTAGTTATATAAAGCGTTCGCTTGTAAAGAGAAATAAAAACTATTGTTGAAATTTTAACTGTACGTAAGTACGTGCCTGCAATGTGAAGTATATATGTAAATAGTTGTCTGTTTCTTTGCTTAAAAAAATGGAGAATATTCAAATAAACACTATATTAAATTCATTGAAGATATATCATCAATCAAATTATAAGAGCAAAGGAATTCGTATGTATAGCTAACACCAGTAAGTTAAGATCGTAAAATGCATAAATCATGATAATCCATATTTTTCACCATTCGTTCACTTCATTCTCCACTTTTCACTCGAATTTGAGATGTTTTGTATTGAGTAGCGAAGCTAATGCCTGCACCAAAAAAAAAATTAAATCCGAGCGAGAATCGAACTTACAATAATCGCGTTGAAATACTGCGCCAGGACAGCCTGTCTTGACAATATCAAGAGATAATAATTTAATACTTTTAGGAAACGTATGAAAAATTGAGCTTAGCGAGATTTGAACTCGCGTGGTTCAACTTCCAAAAACCGTCCAAGACCTGTGATTACTAAGCCATTAGTTATCCTTTCACACACGAATACATTTGTATACGTTTTCTAAAAAATATTTCACATTCCTTAGTGTGTTATAACAATTAATTAATTAAAGTAAAAAAAAAAACTATATATCCAGTTACGACATAAGTGAGAAGATTTTATTATTAGTATATTCGTTGCATAAACATAAAATCTCTTAACCAATTTTCTTGGCCAAGAATGGAATTAAAAAATCATAACTAATTTCCATCAAAGTTTTAAACCTTAATTTGACTCTGTACAGTTTCATATTCCGTCATCGACACAGAACTTGTAGTGTTTGACCTACAAAACACAAAATGCGATTTTATTTTACCCACTGCTTCTATACTGAAAGTATAACACTTAACTGCACGGCACATCTCAATAGATAATGGTGTGTATCTTAAATGATTTAAGGTACTAAGGCTTTGCCTTAGCTTTGCTTCAGGCTTTACTTAAATTAAATTGGTATACGTTTTTGTAATAACTTAATGTATTTCAATTTACATTTTACAGGAATTTTGATTTAATTGATATATTGGCTGTATAATAAAAGTCAGTGTTGGGTTATGTCAAAAAGTGCGTATTTCTTATATAATTTAAGTAACAAGCACAAAAACTTATTATAAATCATCTTACTTCCTTCCTTATATAAAAGACCATATTTAAAACCATATTTTAATTTCAAATTTACGTATATATTCAAAATAACTGAATATTTTCAACATGTGCATAAAAGAAAATAATAAAATTAAATTTTATATATTATCATAATAAATTTCAATTGACACAAATTTCTAATTATATTTTCATTACTGTAGAGTAGAACTTTCAGCTTTCAGTACCTACTATTGAAATAGGCTCAGAACTAAAACCAATTCTGGCGATATTTGCTTCGTGAACAACAAGTGCACGAGTTGTACGTACGACTGCGTTTCAGAGATTGAAATCAAGTTTTTGACATTTAATCTAGTTGTATTCGAAAAAATTGATTATGCTTCATTTTGACAAGAGCTTTTTTTAATATATTTTTCTCGTAAACACGGAGAGTAGGCAGAGAGAGCATAATGTTAAAACACTTAGTTCCTTCACTTTCTACCTATAGTCTTCATACATTTGAGATTTAGATATTTTTTACTGTGCCGCTATAGCGTCATTTTACTTTCGCTTATAAGCTAGAAATAGCGTGTAGCATATCTTTGCATGTTAAAGTTATTTGTTCAAGCTGGATTTTCGATAACGATTACACACTTAAGAAAAGTAACTTGTGGAAATTGTCCTTGAAACAACAAAAATGAAATTTGCCATTTATTAACATATATAGATATAATAATAAAAATAACTTAAAAGCCACTAAAATAATTATGTTTGAAGCAAGCGTTTCTCAATCTTGTCATAGCATATGTTTTTTAATTATATGTTTCAAAACCTAGTTGTATTTTTTTTAATACTCCAACATACTACACTAGAGTGCCCCTGCGATTCCATACGGGCGACACAACAGTACGTCAATTATTTGTATATTTCGTTTAAAATTACATAGTTAGTTAGCATTTGAATTAAATTATTTTGATTTTATTTTTTTTTTTATTATTGTTAATATAAGGTAGTATTAAAGTCTTTCAGTGTTTTAATTAAATTAGAGATTAGTACAAAAGATTCTAAGGAGGTATCATTTAATAAACTGGCGATGTTAAATGGCTTATCAATTAAGGAGGTACTACATATGAGAGCATCTCATCTGAGGGCTTCGTACCAACGTCAATCGTGTAGAAGGTGCTGTAGAGCTTGGATTGTTTTGTTGTTAAATGTATTGTTTAATACTATAATCCGCGTACACCTGGTGTCAAAACCTACTGTTCAAACTTCACCTTCCTGTCTAATTGTAGGACATGATCGATGATCTCAACCAGGATTAACCAGGATCCTACTCTGGAATGCAATGTTAGGACACATGATGGACATGATTTTTATTATCATAGAAGCATTTAATAGCCACAAACTTTACCCCCTATATTTTGATTATAATTGACGTTTCTACGTCTCTATTTATTCCGCAGGGAAATAAGAACATTGCAGCCAGAGGCACTGTTTGACTGCATTATACATTGATTTTGACATTTGAAACCTTAATACAAGGATATAAAGTCTCTATTGTAATGCTGCGAATTAATACGTATTATTCTATCCACGATCGTTCAAACGTTAACGAATTGAAGCATGCTTATTAGAAAGTTATATGCTTTAATCAATACTAAACTTTTATTTTTATTTTAGTTGTATACATGTATGACAAACAGAACAACATATATATATATATATATATATATATATATATATATATATATATATATATATATATATATATATATATATATATATATATATATATATATATATATATATATATATATATATATATATATATATAAATATAAAGCCTTTTATTTCTTATTACAATATAGATTGAATATAGATTTACAGTTGAACAAAAAGAGAAAATGAAAAAAACGAAAAGTAAACAACAAAACAGTTTGCATGCATTAATTAATTGGGTGCTTTATTATTTTAGGTGTTTTATATTTATTAAAGGCCTTCTCCAAAGATGACCATTTTTCTCTGTCTTCAGCTACTCGCATCCAGTGTGTGCTTGATATTTTTATAACATCGTCTATCCAGCGCGTATTTGGCCTGCCTCTTTTCCACTGACCTAATGGTCCTAACTATGACGTTGTCGTTTTGGTCCAGCGATTATCCTTGAGTCTGGCTACGTGTCCAGCCCATCGCCATTTTAGCTTCTTTGAGTAACTGAGTGCGTCAATAAGTTTAGTTTTCTGTCTTATGGCGGTATGGCGTATTTTTTGTATCTTCTTGATTTTCGGGATGCTTCTCTCCATACTTCTTTGACTCGTTATGATCTTATTTTTTAGTTTACTGTTTCCTTTGGAGGGTTTTGGTCTTGATCTTCCACGGAGACCAGCCTGCTTGGAAGATATGGTTTGATAGTGTTCATTTCTAAAATGGTGTTCGTTTCTGAAATGTTTTCCGTGAGAGGGGGCGGTAGATGCTACTGTTTATTATTTTGATTTGCTTGGTCGTTTGGTTGGTTTTTGTGGTTTTTGGTAGCTAAGAATCCGAGTATTCCTTGTTTTATAACTCCCTCTGATAGGCTCGATGATCTTTGTAAACTTGATTGAGTACGAGTTTTGTTCTTTTTATTTGCTTGTGATTTTAACTCTGAATGTGGTAGATCTTTGTCATTTGGTGATGTTGGTAGAGTTCTTTTCTTGTTGCCTATTGTTGTATTATTTTTCGAGTGTATTATCTAATAATACTTGGGTTTTCTTGAAATTAACTTGGTATTAACTTTATTCTTGATATTGTTTTGGTGACACTCACTGTACGTTATAGTTTTTAGCACTTTTTTTGGCTCTGCGGCGCCCTCTCTCCTTGCTACTCCGTGTTTATATATATATATATATATATATATATATATATATATATATATATATATATATATATATATATATATATACATTTATTTATTTTATTTAGACTATAAGAATAATCTCAATTAAACTCAGATAAACAATCCTAACCAATCGTACATTGGGGATTTAAATTCCTTTCCATCTCACAATGGTTTCATACATTAATATTCAGTTTACATTATGAGCATAATAACGTGGTCGTGGCGCAGAGGCAGGAGGACTTGACTGTAAACGATGGCGGACGTGGGTTCAATTCCCAATTGAGGATAATTATTGCAATTTTTTTTCTCTAATTATTTATTTATTTTTGTTTTATTTATGCGTTGTTCTTATACTTTTAACTTGTAAGAGAACAGTAAGGTGCAACTGTTCTCTTAATATTAAGTCCTTAAATATACTGGTTGTATGGAAGACATCATTTGTAGCGATAAGGCCGCCATTGTACATAATATCAATTTAAGTGTACAAAAATATACAGGAATATTTTTATTTTGTAAATTTGTTAAATGTTGTATGTAATAAAATATTTATTATTATTATTTCATTTCCTCGCTCTCGTCGGCCGCGGCGTTGAGTTCTGTGGGAATGAGTCGAGTTCTGTCTACATGTGGGAAAAAGCGACGTGAAGCTTCTATTTATTGTTATTCTATTTTTTTTTTCTTTAAAAAATTAAACGAATAGTCTTTATAGAAATATTTATGATAAGAAATAAAAAATTTGTTTGTCGTTGGCCGATCGTTAGGCCAGTCTCATTATGACATGCCCGGCACGTTGAGCCATGTCGGACCGTAAAATCTATCCATTTTATATCAGTTATATGGTTCAATGCTTAACGTATGACGATTGGACCAAAGTTTTAGGAATTAAAAATAGAATTTTGAAATTCAAATATTTCTTACTATAAAATAGACACGTTACTTAACGTTATTTTTTTAAGTTATAATGACAATATATATGTTTGGACACAGCTACTTTTTATTCTGAGAGATGAATGATCTAGACTAATTTAAAAATAATATTGTTTTTTATTAAGTTAAGTAAGGTGAGGCGTAACTTTTCATGTTTGACTGATGCTTTAGTTAAAAGTTTTTTTTTCTGACATAGTTCTTAGGTCGACACAATTCTTTTTAGAATGATTAGTTTAAAAATTATTATTTACGCCATAACACATCATCTTTCACGTGGTCACTTTTAGTAATTTCTTTTTTATATCTCAATTAATATGTATCATGCTATATCACCAAATTTTGTGATCGTTGAGCCTATCCTTTGCCTTAATAACTTATGTTAATATAGTATAGAGATTACATAAATATTTAAAATGGCAACATTGTTAAATTACCAATATTAATTCAAATAATAAACCTTAACTTTATTAAATTCAATACTTTGTTTGATCTTTTTGAAGAATTTTCCTGAAGAATTCTAAGAGTGAAGTTGTCCTGTTCTTCATTGAACATGACTTATCATTTCATCTTCGTTTAAGACAAGTATACGTAAGGTTTTATAATTTGCTAATCTATGTAATTTTTGAGGACATCTTATAGGTGTGGAGTGTCTGACTGTAAACGTTGTGGGTTCGATATCCATTCCGAGAAATAAGTAATTTAATTTTCCAGCTCTGGCGTTGAATTCCTGCCACTAAAATTCGGTTTGAAAGAGTAGAACGGAGTGTATTGACATGCTACCCTACTATATGTGAGGTGATTCTTTTATCTGACACCATCGTGTTTATGGTGGTGGGTTCGAAATCCAGTTGTCTGACATTATTTCTCTAAAAAAAAAACAATAAAAAAACATAATTTCTCTGACAATAGAGAATGGGGTGTTTATTTTTCTACATTATCTATTTCTATATAAGTTTATTAGTTGTGAGAGATAATCGATTTGGATATTAAAGATGTAATGTAATTATAGAAAAACACGTTTGATACGAAACACGTAATATGCACTTGCATAGTATCTTGGAAATATTTAATTTTTGATGTATAAAAGTTCCATAAATCAGTTTTTAATCAATTAACATTTATAAAACTTTTCCGTTAAGGAGTGACAGACTGACAGACAAGTAACAGTCAAAACTGGGCTTTGGCTGAATTCACCTTGCTTTTGATATTATGGGGAAGCTCGGAAAGCTAGGGACTCTAAATACGAATTCCTGGAATATCTATAGGAACACAACATAACGATTGTTTACATTTCAAAATCCACGCAAACTAAGTGGTTGGGTATAACTTACTAGCAGATTTTTGTAGTATCTGTTGAACTTTCAATGCAACTTTTTTTTATGCATTCTGATTTTTTTATTTTGCTTTCTCGTTATATTTCTAATCGATGTTATAAATAACAAGTACCTAATCGGTCATTGGTCCAATAAATAGTAAAGTTTATAGATATATAGAAACCTCCGAATCTGTATTCCTTGTGCTTCTGTATGTGTACTTTAGCCAATAAATTCGAGAGTTGCACAACTTTTACTAATTCGTAACTCGATTTGTCATTGTTGTAAGTGAATGCGAATGAATCAAATCAAACATTAACTAAATCAACAAATGACCTCATCCCTACTTACCCTTTTTTCTAAATAATCTCTTAATGCGCTGCTTCTCATACTAAAACGTGATGGGATCAATATGGCAATGCTAAGTAGTAACTTCTTTCTAGTGCTGGTTCATAGAAACCACTTTGTGTAGCCACATTAAGAAAACATATGCCTAGCATCATAATTCCAGCCTTTTCACGCTCGCCGCTGGACATCTGTCACCATATCGAGCGGCTTCCGGCGACCTTGTCTAACTTTTCAGTCATCCTGCTATAGAACCTAAATATTAAAATTTATAATAACAAAATTCCCTCGAATTAATGAATAAAATGTGAGCTCTCAAACACGGCGTAAAGTCAATCACATTGTAATATTTATTTTTGTAGCCAAAAGGAACCTAGAATTAAAACACTCCGTTTCACTTTTTTTACATTATAACGAACTAGCATATGCATGCTATATAATGGAATTTAATGGAATGCCATGCTTTGTTTAACCAAATTGAAATTGAAATAAATATCAATATGGCCGGCGTCCAATCGTCCGTATGGATTATAAATTGATTACTAAGTCGAGGTTTCTTTATTATTTATTTCCTATATCTTATCGTACGTACGTAGGTATGTGGCGTAGTTTGAAGGGACAGAGTTCTACAAGGCTTGGAGCTTAATATTTTGATTCTCATAACAAGCCAGTTAATTGCTAAGCTGAAACATTTGCAAGCAAATTATACCTAAGCATAACTAAAATAAGATGAGCTCTGAGATATATTCTTAAGTGCAGTTTAAGTTGAAGCTATATAGTATATTTAATTAAGTGGGTGAAAACCGTTTTAAAGCGTTTACAAATTCATTACAATATTTGTTTTTGTTTCAGAGTTTGATGCTGATAGTCAAGTTCGGATATACCATCGTGGTAGTATCATTTCTGTTGATGATATGGGCGTCATTGGCGCGGGCGTTAGAAGTAAGTACTTCAATTGATTTATTAACATTATAGCGCAGTTATCACATTTTTTAAAGCACGTAAGAGTGGGCTAAAGTCTGACCTAGAAGAATGATTTTATTAAACTTATAAAAGTAGTTCAAATTTTTATACGTTTTTTTTAAGTATTTTTTATGTACCTAATAAAAGTAATTTCGTTTTGGTTTACATTTAGAACGTCAATGTGTTCGCTTATTTTATTTACAGCTATTTATTAATCTTCAAGACACTACGTCTCTACTTTTCACTCAAATTCTATAAATTGAGTGTTGGCTGGCGAAATACAAAACGCGCTCTGTCTTATCAGAGATCGCCTTTACAGACGGACACTATCTCATTTCCTTCTAAATGTCCCACCAATGCGGGAGACGCCCAAATGTTTAAAAAAATACGAATTAACAAAACGAAATAACCCATTATGCAAAATTTCTAAATGAAAATAGTTGTCACCTAAATCCAAGTTCTTGTTCTCTAATTCTAATATGAAACGTATGTGTATAAATATGTATGTAATAGATTCAAATACCCATGAATCATTTTAAATTTAATGACTTCTATTTAAGCATTATCACTAATGTATAACCTAGACAAGTATATACATAAAATACTATACTACATAATATACTCATAATCTTCTAGGCAATATATTATATACAAAGCATATAAAAATATTTGAGTCTATATATTTGTGTACAATTACTTATAAATAACACACTCGTATTACAATATACGCTACGCTTAGTTAAAATAAACAATATATTTAAATAAAATAGTTATTCCCATAAAACCTAAAGTAAGTGAGAAAGGAACAGTAACATTGTTATGAGTACACAAGAGAAATGGTTCAGCTTTATAGAGGCTACGTCTATAAACTGGCATTTACATTCGATCTTAGTTTCTTATAAGTTATGTAAGATAGACTCGCCATAGTCTTCTTTATACTAAGCGAAATAAAATTTTAGTAGATATATTCTTTATAGAACTAAATAGTTTAAAAAAAATTAATGCTTTAGATATAATCTAGTACATTATTTACAATTACAGTTATATATAGGTACGTACCACTTATTACAGAAACACACAATTCATAATTAAAAGGTAATATAAAAATATATAATATTAATTCTATTTTAAGGGTAAGATGTAAGTTAGATATTACAAGAACTATAACCGTAATATCGTCGTCGTGGCGCAGAGGCACAGCCTCTGTCTGTAAACGCGACGGTTTGTGGGTTCGATTCCCTCTCGGGGAGAATGAAAGGCTTTAATTTATTTCATCGCTCTGGTAACAAGGCCAAAAAGCGCGGCGTTGAGTTCCGCCATTCAACACGCGTGAGGAACGAAGTGTCTTAACACTAGGTTCCTTCAACCTACGGTTACCTGTGCCTACCCTGCTATGTGGGGGATACAGCGTGAAGCTAAATAAATAAATAAAACTAATGTCTAAATAAAAATGGCTAAACTTTGTTTTACTTACTTAAGCGAATGTTAATTTACATGTATTTCTGCGAGCCTAGATGAGAAGCGGTAAAAAGTTTTTAATAAATCTATAATGACGTAAATTTGATCTATAATGAAGCTTTGATCTGGTGCATGTTATTTCAGAAAATAAATAATACTCATGAAGACCGTCGTGGCGCAGAGGCACAGCGTGTGCCTGTAAACGCTACGGTTTGTGGGTTCGATTCCCATTCGGGGAGAATGAATTATTTTAACTTTCTTCGCTCTAGTAACAAGGCAAAACGCGGCGTTAACTTCCGCCACTCAACACGCAATGCCTCGTAAGGCGGTAATTGGCGAACGGAGTGTTTTAACACTAGGTTCCCTCTGCCTACGGTTCCCTCTGCCTACCCTGCTATGTGCGGGATACAGAGTACTTAGTTTTAAATCCATTTTGAAGAGTCTACAACTGTATTTAAAAATTGTAATATATACGCATATATATAGACAATTTGTTAATCCCTTAAATATGTAAAAGCGTCGTACTGTCTGTCTGCTGCCGTTTCACGATTCAAACGCTTAACTGAGTTTGATGAATTTTGGTATAGAGATAGATGGAACTTTGAGTAGCACATAGGCTAGTTTTTATCCCGATCACGATCCCAAAATTATGCGGGTGAAAACGCGGGGTACAGCTATGTATCGTATAATCCAATACTCGTAGCCAGCTTATAGAATATACTTTCTACCTGATCATAATTCCGAATATGGACATATGAAACCATGAAGCGCTATTACTTTTCATATTAATAAAAAAATATATATATTTCAGTTTAATCCACGCGTATCTTAGCTTCAAATGTAGATTACCTTTGCCATAGAATTCTCTCTCTTCCGACGCTTTCCTTCAAAAACATGCGTTCACCTGTATCGTTGCCATACTTGAGCTTAGAGCCGCCCGGACTGGAAGGCAGAGAAGGGAGATCTGGCTGTCACGCTATGCCATGTGAAAGCTTTGAAAGCGAATGTGTGGTTGTGTAATGTCACGTGGTTACAAATTGAGAGCAATAATTATGACAGGATCACCAAAGGAAGAAGAAGTATTAATTTCCCGTATTCCAATAATCCTTACCAATTTACCATTCCAATTTAAAAGAGTAAAGTTTACCCTGAAAGCAGCATTCGCCATGACAATGAGCAAAGCTCAAGGACAGACACTCAAAGTAGCTGGGGCGCATTTAGACAAAAAAAAAATTTTAACCATGGGCAATTGTATTTGGCAAGCTCACGAGTATATCGACTCCACAAAGCATGTAAGAATTTCGACGCAGCGTGAGGAAGAACGCATGGCAGAGCGCTTAGACGGTTTCCATGAGTCGCGGGTTCGAATACCGCTGCGTTTAAATTTTTATGTTTTCTTTAAGTATTTGCTCTTGCATAGTGCCTTAGTGTGGATTAACACTTAAAAAATCATAAAAAAAAAAAGGAAAATTAAAAAATGTTGTATAGAAAAAGTTTAACAAACAAATTTACCCGAAGTGGTAGTTCTACACAGTCGAAGTCATGAGTAATAGGTAGTTATATTTTAATTTAACCGATTTAGAATGACAAAGATGCCCCTTGAATTCCGGCATATGTCACGATATATATCGAATTCAGACGGAAAATGGAGAACGGTGTGTTCAATTTAATTTCTCTCTGAAAATAAATGGTGAAACTGAAACAAAACATAGCAATTTGATACGTTACTTAGTATTCAATAAACGTGATCTCTTTTCAGTTAACCCTGAGCTATTTGTATGGTAATCCGTTTTATTCACGGTCTTATGGATGATTTATTTTTTAATAATTGTACATTATATACGTTCATACAAGAATTTATGTTAGAGTAAATACCATGTTACTATGTACATCAATCTTTCAAATTTAATAAAAGTTAATATGAAATTTAATAAAATTTGCGATCATGAGTAAATAATAATAACAATACTTCATTTTAAATCAGGTTTTCCCTAGTATATAAATTAACAATTTTGTGAGAATTGTATCAGAATCGATACTGTATTACTATGTCGTCACACACACACGGGTACTTGACACGGGCGTGGATTGTATCTAGGACCTTCTTAATTAATTACATACTATACCATAAGGACCAACTCACACAAAATAATATTATGTAAAATATATAGGACAGCAATTTTATTACCGACTCGACAAAAATACAATCTTCGTTCCCATAGCAATATTATAAATCTGAAAATGTATGTCGTTTCATAAAACCGTTTGTTCCTAAAATACGACAAGATGTTCATTATTATGAAATGTATTATAAAGATAATATAGAAATGTCTAGACTCGTATTATTAATACCAATAATGGCATAAAATGATTGTTCGTTCAAATCGATATCTATTACGTACGAAGAAAATATTTATTATTCCTTTGTGGCTCAGTGGGACAGTGGTGTGATGGTTAAAACAATGGTTTTAGATTCGATTACCATATCACTAGAGGGACAAAGCAAAATCAAAGGCGTGGAGTTGGTTTCACCTACCATTTCATATATGGAAAGTACTTGCAACTAAACAAACTAATTTTAGTTTATTAATTTTAATATAGTTATTAAAGTTTACTAGCAGACCCGGCCATTATTGGTATGGCTAAGGAAAGTGGAGAACGGAGTGTCTTAACACTTTGGTTTCATCCGACTACGGTTCCTTTGCCTACCCTGGTATGTGAGGGATAAAGCGTGAAGTTAAAAAAAAGAAATAATAATAATACTCGTACATGCTATGTCACGTCATTTTTTTTTATTATTAATTATTACATTTTTTTTCAGTTACACGTAGACACAGGCCACCCACCCTGCCTCTTCCAAGCACAATGCACATGTTCGAAGCCAGCTGGTGACTTGGGCTTCGTCACTTGCAACCATGTCCCCATACTGCGGGTACCTGCTGCTGTTAACAGTTCTAAGGTCTTCACGCTGCAGCTCACTGGCAATAAGATAAGAGATTTGGAGCCTCACTTCTTTCAGGCAACTGGTAAGACTTACCTGTCAGAATAATCTATTAAGTATCTTATTATACCTAAGCGTATTATAAAGCAAAATTTAGGTATCACTTTAACAATTTCATTGCAAAATGCTAATTACTTTTAAATACGATATCGTAATCGTAATAAAAATATGAATTAAAATGTTAACATAAGCCATTCTGTCTTATTTTATTGAAGCGATAAAACTTTCCCCTTGAAACTTTCTTGAGTTATAACTGCCCAAATTTTTACTCGTATACTCCAATGGAAATAATCAAAAGCTGAGCGTAATACGTGAGTAAGTGATTATATCGATATGATTAATGTGATGAAATTATTATTATTATATTATTATTATTATATATATATATATATATATATATATATATATATATATATATATATATATATATATATATATATATATATATATATATATATATATATATATATATATATATATATATATATATATATATATATATATATATATATATATATATATATATATATATATATATATATATATATATATATATATATATATACTATACTATACTACTATACTATACAATGCGAAAATGAATACTATACTTATAATATATACATAGTCTAAATATAGCTTATTGTCTTCCTCGATAAGTGGACTATCCAATACAAAAACACATTCTAAATTAGAACCAGCAATTACTGACATTGGCGTGTCCTGCCAAGCAAACGGTGTAACTTTAAAATATTAATATAGGAAGCTAAAGTTGTATAAATCAATAATTGTATATCGCGTTTAGTGGCTAACTTAGTGGCAAGATTATTTATAGTAATTTATAGTGATATAAAAAAATAAAAGTTATACAAACAATTTTGACTCAAACATTAAAAAATATTGCACGTAAATGGTCAAAATATAAATATTTATATTTTGACCATTTACATGCAATGTTTTTGCATATTAAATTCAACAACACAAAATAATATTTCCAATATCCAATATAGTTATTAAAATAATGCATCTTGAATTATATATTACATAGTACAATGTGTTCCTACAAGATTTAAAGTTACAAAATCACTTAAGTAATAAAGTACTTTACTTAATTAATTGTTTACTTTACTTTAGTAATAAAGTACTTTACTTAATTAATTGTCGTATTCGTTCCGTCATTTCAATTTATTTATTCACTGACTGACTGACTGACTGACTGATCAAGGCAAATTTGTAAACGATGTCTAAAATCATTAACATTATAATCCAATTTAGGAACGTGATGTTAAATCTAATAGCTTTGAGTGCGATTATTGGGATTAAGCATTGTAAATACACTTGAGAGCTTGCCAATAATTTATAGCTGGCTATTATGTATATTACCTTTGTGATATATTAATAATATATATTGATTTATATTATTAATGTATATTAATTATATATACATTAGTATGATATATGGAAGGTTTTCGCTCAATACGCACGCTTTGTATTATAATATATTATATTATATTAAACATATTTCTTATTAACATACAGATTGAATTGATATTTGTAATATTTAGTTATTTGTATGATTTGAATTAAATATTTGTTAATTTTTGAGGAATTTCTTTTTTTTAATCGGGTATAGTAATTGGGTGATTATAAACAGATAAGCAAAATGTGTTATATATTTTATATATTAGTAATAGAAAATAAACATACATTTTTAGAAAACATATAAAAATCAAGCGTTGTTATTTAAAAAAACAGTATTTTATGTTGATCGTATTCATCAAATATGCTTAAACTTCAAAGTTACCAACGTTAAACGAAATACGAAGAATCGTTTTAAAAAAAAACGTTTAGAAATTTCACATATAAAATGTGAAATTTCTAAACGTTTTTCTCAACTTCTTACATGATAAGTTTTAAAATTGCATTGTCACTCGCAAACAATGTTATTTAGTTCGAAACAGTTCCATTAAAGTGTGCCCAGATTGCACACGACAGAACCACCTGCTTGTTTGGACAGTTAATTAAGCGTTCAAACATATTATTTATATATACTATGCATGTATATATATATATACATATATATATATATATATATATATATATATATATATATATGTATATGTATATATATATATATATATATATATATATATATATATATATATATATATATATATATATATATATATATATATATATATATAATATATATATATATATATATATATATGTATATCTATATATGTAGATATATAAATATATCGAACGTAGCTTCACAGTTTGTTTAGACTAAGATTGGCGTTGAGTTCCGCCACTCAAATCTCAATGTCCCGAATTAGTCTTAATTATTGGTTACCTTAGGATGTTTTTAAGTTATATTTTATTTCGCATTCTTCTTACACAAATTTTATATTGCTTTATCTATATAGTATTGGAAATAACATTAAATTTAAAACCTAATAAATATAAACATTTTCGACTCTCTCTTAAATTTCAGCAAAATTGATGTCGAAAGAAAATATTTTATTTGTCTTTGAAATTCCAGGTATGTACAGGCTGGCTATAAACCAGAATCCGCTGGAGAGTATACAGGATGAGGCATTTTATGGACTCGACAATACTCTGTGGGAGTTGGAACTGAGGCAGGACAAATTGACGGCAGTACCCAGCCGAGCTTTGAGATATCTACAAAAGCTACACTTGCTTGACTTAACAGGTGATTGTTTTTTTCAAGTACTCAATATAATCATAATCAATGGTTACATTTAAGAAGAATTTTTATATTTCAAATATATTAATTTTCCAATGGCGTTCCGCCAAAATGCAATAAATTAATGTAAAGGCAGAAAGTAAGTGAGAATAGAATGTCGTAGCACCAGGTTCCCTCTATCTACCCTATAAAGGGGTACGTAAGCTTGCTAAAAGTTTATATAAATCAACTTATACCAAATCTTAATTTAAATAATTAATTTAAATAAAGCAAATTTACAAAGAAGGTGAAATTTCACGATGGTTATCATAGAACAGCAATTCTGAAAATCCCTACGGAAAACGAACAAAATGAGATTTTACGCTTAATAATCTAATAAATCATAACAATATTTGAATATAGCAAATTAATTCTTCAATAAATTGACTTGCCGTAGATGCTGCATAATTTTAACAACTATCATGTTTTAAAATATGGTCCAGGTCCAAATACCTTAACGTTCTTGCCCAAAATTTCAATACGAGTATATTTATGATACTCTATGTTACCAAATTGTTTTATACAAAATTGTTGGGATATTAGTAATTTTCTATATTGGGTACACGGTCGCAAATGATGAAGAGGTTAACATGGTCACGAGTCGCAAAGGCTTGAAGGAATTTAATAAGGAAATATTAAATCATGCGATGATAGCCTCTTCAATAGCTCTGGGTGAATACATACTTGACTGCGAATTTTACGTTACGTACACTTTTTATGTAGATTTTTCGTAAAGATAATATTATAGAGAGAGGGGGCCGTCGTGGCGCAGAGGCACAGCGTCTGCCTGAATACGCGATGGTTTGTGGGTTCGATTCCCACTTAGGGAGATTGAATTATTTTCATTTTCTTTGCTCTGGCAACAAGACTGGCAAGAAGAGCCGATGCTTTTAATTTTAGGTTTAAACAGCTAGTATCGTTGTTGCTATATGAAAGTTACACTAAAAATATGACATTTTATATTTTTTTTAATATTTACTCATACTAGTTCTAGAAAATGTTATGTATGGGTCATGGATATTACCCACACGGTATACTATTCAAGGTTATATATTGTAAATTTCTATGTAATCATATCTATATGTGAAAAAAAATATTATATATACATATATATATATATATATATATATATATATATATATATATATATATATATATATATATATATATATATATATATATATATATATATATATATATATATATATATATATATATATATACATTGTTCATTTGACTTTCATAACCCTATCCAATCCATGTAAGTGGTGTCCCTCCCCTATACTCCAAGTCTTTCTGCCTCTTATTCCCTTTCCTTTCTTGGTTTCTCCCAGTAATGGGTTTGGAGGTCAGATGGCAATCGCTCCACTAAAAACCACTTCGCTATTAGTATGGACCGATTTAGAAAAAAGCTGGGTATGGCTAGGGCGTCGCCGTTAAACGACGTGCAGGCACATCGCCCTACACCTGCGATAAGTGGGCAAGGGCTACCGTGTCAAGTACGGGCACGGCTAACGACGTCAGTACCCAGACGGAAACTCCGCTTTGCAACATGGAATATTGGCTCTCTAACCGGACGATGCAGAGAACTCGCAGATGTACTCATGAGACGTCGGGTCCAGTGTGCTTTCCTTCAGGAAACTCGCTGGAAGGGCAATAAGTCTCGTAACATCGGGCAGGGTTACCGCCTTATATACACTGGGTCACCTACGGGCAAAAACGGTGTAGCGGTAGCGCTTTCTGAAGAGCTTCAGAATGGGCTTCTTGAAGTTGACCGTCGCTGCGACCGCTTGATGCGGATAAAGGTACTGATCGAGGGCGTAATCACAAACTTAATCAGTGCTTATGCTCCCCAGGCGGGTTGTAGCGCGGCTGAAAAGGAGACTTTCTGGGAGCAGTGTGAAGAGGTCCTACTCGCTATACCGTCTACCGAAGCAATCTTAGTTGGGGGGGACTTAAACGGTCACGTGGGTAGGGTCGCTGAGGTGTATGAACGTGTTCACGGGGGTTTTGGATATGGTCTTTGCAATGCAGAGGGAGAAAATATTCTAAGAACCTGCATTGCGTCTGATCTGGCCATCGTGAACACTTTCTTCCAGAAGAAACCTCAGCACCTTATAACGTATAAGAACGGGTCCCACTCAACTCAAATTGATTATTTGCTGACTAGACGGTGTCATATAGGCAGGGTGACCAACTGTAAGGTCATTCCTGGCGAAAGCCTGACGGCCCAACATCGCCTCCTTGTCATGGACTATAATGTTACCCCGAAAAAGAAAGTAGCTGAGAAACGCAAGCCTAGGATTAAGTGGTGGTTGTTGAATGGGCCGATGCAGACAGACTTCTTGGCGGAGGTGGAGAGTCAAAATCTACTGACTAACACCGAGACCGCTCTGACTGCATGGGATCGAGCTCATTCAGCAATCATTGCGGCGGGCAAACGAGTTCTTGGTGTTACTAAGGGCGTGTCATCGACAGGGAGACATGGTGGTGGAATGACCAGGTGCAGGGGGTGATTCAGGAAAAGAAGGCTGCGTTTAAAGAATGGCAGCATTCCAACTCTCCTGAAGACAGACTGGAGTACATAGCAGCGAAACGGGCCAGCAAAAGAGCTGTAGCCAGAGCCCGCAGAGAAAGTTTGTCGCCATTGTACGATAAACTTGAAACTGTGGAGGGGCAGAAGCTCATATACAAACTGGCTCGTGCTCGAGATAAAGCGACGCAGGATATTACAAAATGTCTTTGCGTCAGAGATTCTCGGGGCACGTTGCTTTGTAGTCATGCCTCTGTGAAGGAGAGATGGAGAAGCTACTTTAAGGAGCTGCTGAACACTCAGCAGTCTTGTAGTCTTCCTCCTGAATTATCTCCTAACCTCGGACTTGTTGCTCCAATAACCCGTGACGAAACTCGTAATTGTCTTCGACGCATGAAGAACGGAAAAGCGGTAGGACCTGACGACATCCCAATCGAGGCGGGGAAATCATTGGGCTCTCTTGGTGAGCTAATACTTACTGACCTGTTTAACCGTATCTTGAATACTGGAAAGATGTCACATCAGTGGCGGCAAAGCTTTATTATCCCTATTTACAAAGGAAGGGGCAGTGTTCAAGATTGCGGTAGTTATAGGGGCATTAAGATTATGAGCCACACCATGAAGCTCTTCGAGCGCATGATCGGCCTCAGGCTCCGCCAAGAATGTACTGTCTCTGAGTCTCAGTATGGGTTTCAACCAGGATCAGGCACTATGGACGCCATTTTTGCCCTCAGAATTTTGATGGAGGCTTACAGGGAAAAAAGGAGAGCTCTGCATGTGGCCTTTTTGGACTTGCAGAAGGCCTTTGACTGTGTGCCACGTCAGTGTATCTGGTGGGCATTGCGATCCAAGGGGATCCCTGAAGCCTATATTGAGGTTGTCAGAGATATGTACAACGACTCCGCTTCAGTGGTTAGGACCGCTGTTGGCGACACCAAGCCCTTCCCGATTACAGTAGGGGTTCACCAGGGCTCAGCTCTTAGTCCGTTCTTATTTAATGTAGTGCTGGATACTGTCTCGGCTCACATCCAATGCCAGACCCCGTGGCTGATGATGTATGCCGATGACATAGTACTCATCGACGAGAACCGACTGATGCTGGAGCGTAAAGTGAACGCCTGGAAGGGTGCGCTTGAGAACGGTGGTCTCAAACTGAATGTGTCGAAGACCGAGTACATGGCTTGCGGGAACCCGGACTCGAGCACCATCCATATCGGGCCTGAGCCAGCCGTTAAGTCGGAGAAGTTCAGGTACCTTGGAGCCGTTATGCTTGAGTCTGGAGGCATCGACCACGACATCCATGCCCGTATAAACGCTGCCTGGGCCAAATGGCGGGAGGTCACTGGTGTAGTCTGCGATAGCAGAATACCGCCCAAGCTCAAGGGGCTGATATACAAGAGCATTATCCGACCGGTTCTTTTATACGGCAGCGAATGTTGGCCAACATTATCTCGGCACACTCAGGAGCTTCACGTCACGGAGATGAAGATGCTGAGATGGATGTGTGGCGTTACGCGATCCGACCGCATACGCAACACATTCATTCGAGGTAGTCTTGGGGTCCGTGACGTAGCGGATAAGCTCCAAGAGCGTCGCCTGAGATGGTATGGCCATGTTATGAGCCGATCTGAGAACTATGTCGGAAGGAAGTGCCTTGACATGTCTGTCCCTGGAGTTAGACCACCCGGACGCCCAAGGAAGCGATGGCTGGATGTCGTGACACAAGACATGAGAGCCAATAGATTGTCCACTGAGGATGCTAAAGACCGTGCAAAGTGGAGTAGGCTTAGTCGGAAGGCAGACCCTGGCAAAAGCCGGGACTAATGCCAAGAAGATGAAGAAGATATATATATATATATATATATATATATATATATATATATATATATATATATATATATATATATTATATATATATATATATAAAAATCCCTTTGTAGTCTGTTCTTATAAAAATATTCCCATTCTCTTCACCGTTTTTATTAGGGAAAAGAAACGTCGTTGCGCCGCCAACGTAGCATTTTAATGTGCCTGACTAAACGGAATTGATTACACGCTCAAATTCCAGTTGAGGCAATAATTTCATTTTTATTTCTTATCTATAAAGCTTCACTTCTCTCCCTGGTCGCTTCTCTAGCTGCTATAATGACGAGAAGAAAATCCCTTCAATGGAAGTCAGTGTAAATTTTGTTCAATACTTGCGACAATGCTTTCTTATTATGATGTTTTTTTTACTGTTTTATCCTTCACTTATAGTTTCGCTTTTGTGTATGAATAGAAATAAATAGAAGTTGCGTATGGCCCATAACACATGCTAAGTATCCGAAGTAATTCTAACCACAGATGTGACGTGATCTAAGAACCTATAGCCTCCCAGGACTATGCAACACAATAGCCTGTTTATATTATAGAAATAATACAATATGTTCGTTAAATATAGGGAATTTGGAAAAAAAAAATTATTTTACTACTGTTTTTTAGTAAAGGAGTACAATTCACTTCGCTAAGGTATGTTATTTCTACTTGACAAATAAATTTGACATACAGACATTCGCATATATTTTTATATATATATAACTAATTTTTGCATAACAAAGTAAAGTTAATTATAACTACTAACCGGCCGTTTTAAACTTTTTGTAAATACTTGAGCTTTGTCGATCTCGGGAGAGATGGCAATTAATGGCTTGTCTGCTGGAGTTGGAAATTGTTCTTGTTTAACTTTACCAGTGCCTACATTATGACGGTTTCACTCAAAACTGTCATTTAACTTGTCAAAAATTACTTATAGACATGTATTATGGTGCAATTAGTCGAATTATTTACGAAGCATTAGATGTTAGATGGAGAGAACATCTAGAATTGTTTTGGAAATAATATATATATATATATATATATATATATATATATATATATATATATATATATATATATATATATATATATATATATATATATATATATATATATATATATATATATATATATATATATATATATATATATATATATATATATATATATATATATATATATATATATATATATATATATATATATATATATATATATATATATATATATATATATACATAAAGTGATTCCTTATACATAGCATCCGCCCGTAAACGCGACTATTGTGGATTCAATACTAATTCGGAAGAACGAATCATTCAAATTTTTCTCGTTCTGGTAAGAAGCTAAAGGGTGACGTTAACATCCGCCACTCAACACGCAATGTCTCCAATATATAATTGAAAGCTGGAAACATTTCCACACTGGGATCCATATGCCTGTCCTGCTATATGCTGTACATGTAATGACGCTAAAAACCAAAAAAAAATGCTACTATACGTATATATTACACAAATCAAAACTAAATTCCAGTATAAGTTATTTATTTTAATTAATTATTGTTATATTAGGTATTTTAACATGCCTAGATACTAATTTACTCCAATGCGTAATTATTCTCAAACGGATACTAAGCGAATAGTGTCATTACACATAAAACAACCTAGGCGTACCATATTCCCAACAGTAATGCAACTCATTATACTCGACGGTTCATTAGGGTTTTTCCAGAAGGATATATTATTCAGGAGCATTATTTTCTCGAACAACAGTCTAACATAATATTCTTTATTTTGTTCACGTTACAATAAAAACTTTGTAACGTATTCATGATGCTTTTTTTTTTTTTGTTTTCGCGTGTAATTTTATTATAAGTATATGATAAATGGGAATAAGTCGTTGCTGTTTATTGTTATATATTTTACATATCCTATATAATATAATATTTGCTCCAGGTAACGAAATAACAGATATAACGGGGGACAATTGGTTGGGTCTCGAGAATTCCCTACAAACGTTAATCCTTGCTGATAACTCAATAGCAAGCCTACCTTTGGATGCGTTCTCTGGTCTGCTTGTACTGGAAACCTTGGACTTACATGGGAATCATTTATCTGTGATCGACAGTGGCGTCTTCAGAGATGGGATGAGCAGACTAAATAAGGTAAGAGTATGTTAATCATAATTATGATTCAACGTCGCTCCCAGATATGTTAATTAATATTTAACTGATATTAAAAAAAATGTGTTGTAATGTAACACTCTAATAATTTTTTTTAATATTCTCAAATACTTTTGTTAGACTTCGTTACTGCGTATACTTTTGTTAGACGTCGACTTCGCTAATACTTATAATTTTTATATATATTTCTTTCAAATCTCTTAGTCTAAATAAAATCTCAGCATACCCTGCTTTATGCAAGATAAAAAGAGAAATTAAAAAAAAAAACGTCCTATATAAAATTTATTGCAAATAGATATATCCTATCTAAATTAAACTCGTTAACAGTATTGCTCGGAATATATACTTTGCGGTCAAACGTGGCTTTCAAATTCATTTGTATAAATAATTAAAACAAAACACTGCTGCACCGTCCAATCAAAATCAAAGCGTAATGAGTTGACTGCAACATGTTAAACATGTTTTATTTGGACACTTCAATGAATTATTAATAATTAATGAATGAATTTCAATGAATTGTTAATAATTAATTTAATAAATGTGAAATTCATAGATTAATACAAAAACAGTAGCGTTTTTTCCGTTGTTTTTTTTATTTCCTAATTTTTTTATGTCGCTTAATTTTACTTTATAAGTATGAAAAAACATCGCGCTTTACTCCTGGCGGAATAGACAGAGAGACCGGAGGCCTTCGTCTCGTCCACATTCATTAACCTCTTCCAACATGCTCTTTGAAAGTTCCTCAATCATATTTTTTCGTGACCTTCTTCCAGTATCGAAACTGTATTCTTGAAAGTTAAAAGGAGGTCCTATGTAATCTAACTTCTAGAGGAGGTCCTATGTAATCTAACTTTTCATCACTCATTGTCTCGACGGGCCTAAGCCACCTGAACACGTTCTCCTTGACTTATTACTGAACTTAGTATATTAATATTCAAAATTAAATTTTCAGCTTCTCCTTGGAGACAACCAGCTCACGCTGATCCCTTACGAGGAGCTGTCGCCACTGCGCCAGTTGCGCTACTTGGATCTGTCGAACAATCTGATTAAACAGGTGCCACCGGCCCACGACTTAAATGGTGTTAAGTTGTCTTTGGATTATTTAAAGTAAGTATTTTTATTTGCTTATAATATATAACGACATATATTAAAACTTATTGTTAAGGTAATCAAGCTGCAAACAAAATGGCTAAGATATAGAAAAACGAAATCATTTATCGGTTTTTTTTTATACCTGGATACCCTGTCCCGGGATTCGAATCCGCGCTTCTTGAAACTGTCAAAGCGTTCTAGCTAATTAAGCCATACGCTCTTATCGGGATAGTCTTAAAAAAAATCTATTACAAAAAAAGCACTATAAAAACATTATACAGTACAAATCTTGTTTTAGGTTGGACCAAAATAATATTCGAGTTTTATTACCGAGCTCGTTCAAATACTTCAACATATTAAACACGACTACTTTGAATGGGAACCCTATATTTACGATAAGGGTAAGTTAATCTTATATAGTTAAAAATTATAAATAATATATAGAATATATATATAGCTTTCCATACTACATTTACTTTACTACATACATATATTTTTCGCCTCGTCATATATTCGCTTGATATAAGGAACCCTCTTATTCTTTTTAATGTGACAGATTGATATATTTACTATGGAATAGATAAAATACGGAGCTAAGTTTATTCTTCCATGAAATGCCTCTAAAGGCGGAGAGTGGTGAGCGTAGTGATTTACCACTAGGCTCTCTCCGAATTTCTCACAATATTACAAAACAACCATTTGATAAATTTTCTTAAATATTACGTTCAATATGGAAAAATATGCACATCATGTAAATTGCAAGTGAACGGCAGAATCGTATCGTTGTAAACAATTACGAGACCTCCACATATTTCTGTGTACAAGATTTACTGTAATTACATTTGCTTGGCCTTCAGATAATACCTAGACTATATACCATAATTCTATGAGATATTTATGTTAGCGTCTGGTGAAAAAAAAAATTAACAAAAATATATATAATATATACGTTTTTCTCATAATCAAGACATAAAAAGGCCTAAAGGAACCTTTGAAATGTCCCATTGTATTATTTTATAGTTTTTGTCTATCTGTCGGTCATTATTGGCTTTATCCGGTAATGGCCAATATAGCCTAGAGGTAAACACGTATCAAGATGGATTCTCCACTCGAACTCAACACATTGCTTGTTGAGTGAGGAACCTACCACCATATTTTTTTTTTTACTAGAGAGAAATGAAAATAGTGAATTCATATTTTTATTATTGTCTGTAAATCTTTACCATAGATAGAAAAATGCATAAAGAAAACATATAAAAAATTGAACGCAGCGGGATTTGAACGCGCGCCGAACAAGTTACCTACAGAGATGCTAACAACGTAATAAGTTGTACAAATCATATAAGAATTGCGGCGCAGCTTGATTACGCATGACTTAGTAGTCAGAGCGCTGGACTGGTTTCCATGAGGCGCGGGCGCAAATACCGCTGCGTTCCAATTTTTATATATTTTTTTAAAGTTTCTATATAACTAAGCAAGGGTAATTAATTATATTTGGTTATATATTTACTAAAATTACCTTCAATTCCAGGAAGATGCGTTCCGCAACGCAAAAATCAAAACTCTATCTCTAAGAGATTGTGGTATAACAGAGCTGTCACCGTCGTCGTTCGCCGGCTTGGAGAACAGCTTGCAAAGTCTAGATCTGTCAGAGAACAACTTGACTATGATATCGAAATTCATGCTCAATAAATTGGACTCGTTAAGATTTTTGAACCTTAGAGAGAATAAGGTAGGCTAATTTTGATACTATTTTGGTGTTTTTGTTTTATTTTAAATTTTTTTTTAAATAATAAATGAGTTTAATGATATTATTTTCATAGTGCACATATATGCGACTACATATAGTAGTAGTATATATACATATAGTACTATATGTATAAACTACATTAATAATGTTGTTAATTAAAAGTCTTTGGGTGAATTTTTGTTAATTAGGTTAATTTTAAAATATTATGATATATTCTTATTTTTCTGTTTGAGACTAAAATCTCTTAACATATATTTATGAATTTACAATTTTATGTTATACTAGCTTTTCCCCTGCTACCCATCCATTGTTAATTAGAAATAACTTAAGTATACAAATGGCACATTCTAAGTGGTAATTGTGAATTATTTTACTAACCAGAGCAACATAGTCACCCAGTGACTCAGCTCTTAAAATGAGAATAAAAAAAAAAAAATATTGTGAATTAAGATACTCGTACAGTAGGTTATATCGAAACAATTTACGTGTTAACGTATGGCCATCATCGAGAAGGACTGTCCAAAAAAGAAATATTTTTTCGCTTTCGTTCCATAGTTTCTGAGATAAAAGCGTTCAATCAAACAACTATTCATATTTATAATAATAGTATACATTTTAATAGCTTCTTGTTTATTTATTGCTTATCGTATATTTTATTTTTTTTAATTATTAATAATTATAACATTGGTTACTGGTATCTAAATTATAATATATCTGTCACATCACTATAAAATGTTAATACAAAAAAACTATGTAAATTTCAGGTGGACCCAAATTTACTCTCAACGAGTGCTCCATCTGAATACAGTACACCAGTTACCAACAGCTTTCAGTACAAGTTGTTCTATTTGGACATCAGCGGTTCTTCGTCACTTGAAATGAGCTTGCAAGACGTTAGAAGGTAATTTTGATGTAAACTAACTTATAATCTATGTACTGACTAACATTCATTAATTTACACAACCTAAAAATTTGTTTTATCTGGTTCTAATATTTTAATTATTATTTATTTATAACTAACTTACTTTTGCCTAAAAAAATTAAAAAAAAAACTACACTTACAAACGGATGTTAGGTATCAAAATATTAACTTCCTTTTGCTCACTATCTAGTGCTTTCCATAAATTTTAAAATTTGGTTCTATTATCAGAGAAATACAACTTTTTGGCTGATTTTATTCTTTTATTTTTAATAAACCTCTTTTGTAGTATAGCTTAAGCATGTTTATTTCTTTTTTAAGCATAATAACTTCTTTAATACAGCTTTTTTTCTCTATTAAACTTGATCTAGTAGAACTTGCATTTTTAATTTCAACTTTTCCGCTTCTTATACTTACACACTATAATATCCTTTAGAATATATAAGATCATGTGTTTTAATTATAGTATTTCTTAGATAATTATTATATTAACAGTAGTTTATAGGCTCAGTTCGGAATCATCCTTCTATTAAGAGATATTCGCTTAAGTTATTTAGTTTCGTACCAGTTTTTGGTTACATTTTGTTTGCAGAAACGAGTCAGACATTTGCCGCGATCAGAGCAAGTAAGTTCGGTATGTTTTTCTACCAATCGAGGCTTAGTTCGATGTTATGGAAAGGATGTTAGTCGCTTTTGTCACTTGCCACTGCGTTTGTAGCACGAAAGCATTTACAAGTAAATACATCATATCAACGTGATCGTTCGACATTTCTAACTTGTCATGTAATGTATGTGGACATACATTTCATATCATTTGAATATCAATGTGTTTTTTGTTAAATATACGCATATTAACTTGCCATTTTGTAGATCGCTTTATTAGTCCGGTCAAAATATAGATTATTATTAACAAAAAATCGCACAGAGCTGGGATATTTGAACATCTTGAGTTTCTAAAAAAAAAAAAAAAAGGTATTACAATTTTTTTGAGATTATTTTCTAATAGCATAATAGAGAGTTAACTGTCTCATCTATTTTTTGACAGAAAATTACTGTATACGAGAAAAATTTAAACATCCGAAAATTTTTATCTAATGTCGAAATTTTTAATACATTTTAGCTCACTTGGGATCGATATTCTATTTATAATGACGTACCCCAAGGTCTCTCCATCAAATTGAAGCTCTGTCCGATTTTTTTTATCTGATAACCAAGTATTTTTACTGCCAACTTGACCGGACTGTTATGTATACGATATAACTTCTAAATCTCGTTCCAAATGCTTGCACATGTGTTGTATGTTATTGAATCAAAGGTTGTTGTCGTCTTTTTGTTTTAGTTTAATTTTATCTTCTGTTATTGTGTTTTGTTTTTCAAGGTGGAGGATTTCATTACTTTTTCATGAAAAGACCAATGCCATGAGCAATTTTTAGGTTGTGTAAATGTATTGACAACATTCCCAATGTGTTTCAAACTAGTTGCACTTTGTTGCTTTTGAAAAAAATCCGATCGAGCTATGAGTCGGAATTGTGCATCCTGGGTTCTATATCCAATAATATATTGGTTATAATAGAGTAAATCATTATTTTATTATATCATACAACAAATCAATTGGATACAGAACTCTAAAATAACAAAGGAAAATGTAAAAAGTATGTAATTGCCGTAAATAATTGTATTACTTATTTCAGAATGAGATCCCTTCGCTCGCTATCAGTTAGCAAATTGATAAAACGAAGTATAAGCACGGACGATTTTATCGATTTCGGTGTGGAACTGGAAGAATTGAAAATTATCGGCAGTACGATAAATCGGATCGAGGCGAGTGCTTTCCAACATGTTCGGACGATAAAAACATTGGATCTGTCTGAGAACAATATAGATTATATAGATCCCTTTGCGTTTGCTGAGGTAATATTTAAAAAAAAGTCGATAGTAATATATATATTTAACAATATATATATATATATATATATATATATATATATATATATATATATATATATATATATATATATATATATATATATATATATATATATATATATATATATATATATATATATATATATATATATATATATATATATATATAATTGTAGTAATAAATTTATATTTGTTTTCTTTCACTTTGACAACAGCTACACAGCCTAACATCATTGAAAATGGCAAACGGCTTGGCAGACTCAGTTAAAATTTTACCGTTTGAACCTCTGAAGGCGCTAATTGAATTGGAAGATTTGGATATAAGCAATAACAAACTGAAAAATGTTCCAGACACTTCATTCCACTTTATGTACAAGCTTAAGTCGTTGAATTTACAAGACAATCTGATTGATCAGTTCTCCAAAGGGACACTTCAGGTAAAATATATGTACATATTATATTATTACACTCTGGTAAGACTTAGTGCGGTATTGAGTTCTGCCACTTCATAATGCGTTGAATGCGGACAGAATTTAGAAAACGGAGTGTCTTAACACTAACTGTCTTCCTTGTTATATGCGGAATATATAATTTTTGCTTAGATTTTTTTTTAATATCAACGAAATGTCAATATTGGTTTGCCTATAAAAACACGAACAGCTTGGTTTTTTTTTTCTTAAAATCCATATCCCATATTGTGTAAAATAAGCAAAAGAACCTAATTATAAGGTCTTAAACGTTCTGTTTTACGTTTTTTTCATTTTTATCCCGTTTTAAGGTAAACGTCTTTTAGAATATATTTCAGTATAGGTATTCTAAAAGACTTTATTTAAACCTATCAATAATCAAATCCTATGGTTTATATTTATCATTTTCAACAGGGCGACATCCACCGTCAATTAGTAAGCGTATGCTTATCTCTCAATCAAATGCAAAGAATAGATCAACACACGTTCGTGAATCTACGCGAGCTACAAGAGATACTGATCGAAGACAACTTAATAGAAACTGTATACAGACGATCGTTCACAAGTATGGATAACTTGAAAGTGATCAGATTGAGAGGGAATATTATAACGGAGATTAGTGAGGAAGCTTTCCAAAATCTACCAGCACTTAAAGAGTACGTGGCCATTTACTTAGACCTTATTTTGATTTAAGTTATTATACATTTTTAGTACCGTCGTGGCGCAGAGAAACAGCATCTGCTTGTAAGCACAACGATTGTGGGTTCGATTCCCACTCGGGGAGAATGAATCAACTCAACGCGCAATGCTTCAAAAAGCGGAAAGCGGGGAACGGAGTGTCTTAACACTAGGTTCCTACGGTTCCCTCTGCCTACCCTGCTATGGGGGATACAGCGTGATGCTATTATTATTATTATTATACAATTTTTATTATAACTATTTTTATAGGCACTAAAGCTAGTTTCGTAAGCATGGTGGCTTATATATCTTTAAGCTATTCTCGTTCTTGTTAAATCATTTTTAGAACTTTTTCAATTCAAATATAGGGTAAAACTTGTAGACATATATAACATTATACACATAGTAAAGCGAACGTAACGTTTACGAATTAAATAAATATAATACCATTGTGGCGCGTTGGTCTGATTATAAACGCAATGCTAGGTTCCATGATCAATCCCCACTTGGGAGAAGTGGAGAAGTGAGTGTTTTGCTGGCTATACGTGAGAGCTAGGCTATACTTGGAGCCGGAATGAGAAGGCCGACCCCAAAGACCCGGAAAAAGCACATAAAAAGAAGATTTATACATATGTTAAAGTATATAATTCTTTTTCCAGGTTAGATATATCGTTTAACCAATTGGAGACGTTTAAATTTTCAATATTCGACCAAGTTGGGTCGGCTACAGCATTGAAAGTAAATGTTTCATACAACAGAATAATCTCTTTAGCCGATTCCAACGCGCCGAGTTTCTTCACATCGAACTTTTATCCACCACCTAAAGCTCAGAGTAAGATTTTTTAAGTTCAAGTTTTCAAGTTTAAAAATCCTTTTATTTTAAAACTATTATTTTTTAAGCCTAAGTTTTACATTACTAATTAATGATTAATATTTTTTCTTCTATCTATTTTTCTCTATTTATTTATATTACTTGCTTTAATTTTTATTTATTATTTGTTCTTGGTTTGCACCTATTCAAAGCTTATTTTACTTCTAATACAGGATTAGAATCTGAGGATCCCAGTCCTCTACGTATAGAAAGAGGTGATGGAACTTTTATTTTAATTTACTTTTATATTGTGATTTATTTTTTCATATTAACATACTTATTTTATATTCTCACAAATAACTTATATGTTAATATTTTAATGCTTATTTTATTTGCACATTTCTTAACCCTTTATTATTATTTAAAATTATATAATATACTCGTAGAACTAAGCAAAACCTAAGGTAGACAAAGTGCGGCGTAGAGTTCTGCCACATAACACGTAATGTTTTGAATTTGGATGAAAATTAAGGAAAAGCGTGTCTTAACACTGGATACTCTTTGCCTATATACTATATCCTAGGGATAAAGAATAAAGAAAAAAAAAGTATTAAAGTTTTTAAGAATTTATTTAAATGTGTTTTAACTTAAATAAATATGTACCCTGAGGGAACAGGATATATTATGCGATTGAACATATTTGTATGCCCAGCTTAGCAACGCTGAATGCTATACAGCACGTTTTCAAAATATAAATGAAATAAAAACAACTTATCGACAGATTTTGATATACTATGTCTATTAAATAGTCTTTTTGATTGACATATTGAACGTATATTTCAGGTCTCGGAACCGTATCAGTAAACATACGAGTTTTGGATTTCTCACACAACAATATATCTTATATAGCGCCGTACTACTTCAGGTAAAATTTTATTTTAAATTTATTTTTTAAATAATTATTAAAACTTAATTTTAAAAAACTTTTATTAACCTTATTGTACATCTATTGAATTTTGTGAGTCTATTGAATTTTTAATGGATTTTTTTTTAGGCATGCAGAATTAACACTGTCGGAGCTGGATTTATCACACAATTTGATAAGGAACATAACGCGAGAGGTGTTCGGTTCGATGCTCATGTTACAATACTTCGATCTGTCACACAATCAAATATTCCACATGGAGTACGATTGTTTCAAGAAAGTTAAGAATTTACAGGTAAATAAAAACGACTGGCACCTTTTATTATATATATATTTAGTTATATATATATATATATATATATATATATATATATATATATATATATATATATATATATATATATATTTAGTTATAGTTAATTTTTACCAAAAATTAATTAAATTGACTTTGTGTGAAATATAAAAATAATATTGCCGAAGGAATTTGGAGAAATTTTGTCGTAATGTTACTCAACTCAACCCAAGGTACCTGTCAAATTTCAACAGTCAGTCACAAAATAACGGAGGGATCTTTGTAGCATGTTGACTGATAGAAACTCAAATTTCGGTGATATAAATCCAGATTTTGTTTTATTTTAACTTTTAGGCCTAGGCTTCGTTATATAAATACGTTATGTAGGTATTTATTACTATGATAGGCTACCCCTATTTCTTTTTTATTCCATCAAAAATAAACTAGACAAATTTTTTTATGTGCAAGATTTGATAACAAAGTCAACAAAATGAGCCTATTCTATTTTGGCCCAGTGGGATATTGTCTAGCTGTAAACGCTATGGTCATAGGTTCATTCGATTCGATCGTTTTTCATTAGGAACAAGAAATATATTCATATTATTTTAATTGCCCCGCTCTGATAGACTTATAGCTCTGATAGACTCAGCGCGGCGTTGAGTTCCGCTACTAACACACACAAATTATCTCTCACACAAGGCTCGAAAATAAAAGTGCCAGAGTGTCTTAGCACTGGGTTCCATCTACTCACTCTGTTATATGCACTGGAGCTGCTGTGAATAAAAATCTCATAAGTCAGTTTTTTTTTGTTTTTCTTATAGATTATAGATCTGTCACATAATCATCTGATCGAGCTACCAGTGGAAGTGTTTCACGATATGCAGGCGCTTACTTCAGTTGACCTTTCCGACAACAACATAAAGAATTTAGCTGATAACCTTATCATATCACCTGCATTGGAAAGGTAATTTATTTTTACTGTCATAAATCATTTATCATATAATAGATTTTAAATTATAATAATTAATTATTTTTCTTTATTTATGTTTTTGAAATGCTTTAATTAAATCTATTCTCCATTTTCCGTTCATTTGAGATAGATAAGTGAAAGACAAGCTTAATTCCTCGCTTTGTAAAACTTAACCGATATAATATTCATATTTTAATTTTACTTTACTTTTTAAACTCGTTGCACTCAGTGGAACTTATTATTGACAAAAATGGACAAAAAATATGTCATAATTATTTAAACACAATTAATTAACAAAAAATTGCCTAAAATACGTAATTATAATGAATTTCTCTAATTAACAGGCTAGATCTATCCGACAATGATTTATCCAGGATACCAACAAACTGTCTATCACCAGCGGCAGCTATTAACTTGGTTGAATTGGACTTAAGTGGAAATACCATACCCAATGTTGCCATTGCCGATTTAGTCCAAAGATATAGAGTAAGTATAAACAAACATATTGGTATACAAAATGTCCTTGTAATTTATAAGTAGAAATGAAACTAATCGCTTGATATTTAGTATTGATTGTGATTTGTCATATTAATGTATATGTACGAGTATTTGATATAAAATAACGTTTTTATTCGATATACATAGTATTATGGAAGCACAGACTAACTGTTTTGTATTCTCTTTTTCTACCTCTAAGTTATTTGAAAATGTCAATTTCGTGCCTTATCCTCCAATTAAAAAGGTAGGCAGAGAGAACGTAGTGATAAAACATTCCTTTTCTCCGTATTCCGCAAATTAGAGACATAATATGGATTTATTAAAATGTCATTTGAATTTAAGAATGTTTCTTTTAGTACTTAATAGTGTTTTAAAAAGAGAATATATAACAAATTAAGAAAACCTATTTAAACGTTACTAACCAATAGATAGTTATGTGTTGCCAGTTTTTGGCGTAGCTGGGTATCGAAAGGCTCATTAAAATCCTAAAAGTTAATTATATTAAGAACAACTTAAACATAACATATTCCTTGGATTCTTTTTTATGGAAACAAAATAAAAATATTAATAAGCAAAATAACCTCAATAGAATAAATATATATCTGGAATAAAAAAGTAATAAATTCAATACAGCATCGTCTTTTTATTTACTTTAAACTTTGCTCACTAAAATAACGATTTAACCTAATTTCCATACTTATTTAAATAATCGATTTAAATTAAACCGCAAGTCCCATCCTAAATCGATATCCAAATACGTCAAGCCAGTGTGTAGTAGACGCTAACATATGTACAGCACGAACCGAGCGAGTACTGGCTGGAGGAGCCCGACTACAGCGACGAGTACATGTACCACACGGCTAGGCGCGACCACCCGCGCGTGTTACACAGAAAGATACAGTACCCGCAGAATGTGTTGTACAAGGTAGATTTGTTGTGTGTTTGTTGCTTTTAGAACCTTGTCGGATTCATTGCTTTTTAAATTTATTTTTATGTGTTTTTTATATGATATAAATGTAATGTAAGAGCTTAAACTTTAATTATTATGTAACTTAACTTTAATTGATAATTATTTTTGGTTTTTTTTTTTATATTATTCTTAGATTTCGCACAAAACTTATTCAAATAAGTTTATTTTTTTATTTTTATTTATTATTTACATACAAATATTTTAAATAATAGATTATCTTCAATAATAAACTCAATAATATTTCCAGTCGCTTGCCTGGTTGGACCTGTCAGACAACCATTTGGTTAGAGTAGAAAGCGGTTCGTTCACAGCCTTGCCGAAGCTCCTTTGGTTGGACTTGAGTATGAACACGCCGTTCAATAACGGTGAACGTGGTGGTAGTATTTTTAAAGGCTTGGAAAGACGACTGTCACATTTGGGGCTGAAGAATGTTAGTTTGACAGCTGTAAGTATATTTTACCTTAATTACTTATTTAGAAATAAAGTTTTTAAGTAAGTTACAGATGGCAAAAAAAATTTTAATATCAGTTGTAATTTGGGAACTTCATATTTCATATAACAGTACCTTTCTGGTTCTTACATTTTTTTTTATCACATTTGTAAATTATATCTGAAACAAGTGTAGCCTAACTTAAATCTTTATACATACAGATAATAATATTAAAAGGTTTGAGGATTTTTAAAGTGTTAATCGACACTAAGGATAGAAAAAATACTTAAAAAATCATTTACAAATTTGGACGTAGCGAGATTTAAACCCGCGCCTCATGGAAACTTGGACGATTTCCATGAGGCACGGGTCCAAATCCCGCTGCGTTCAAATTTTTATATGTTTTCTTTAAGTAATATTAAAAGTGCCTAGATAAGACATAATAACTTTTTAAAATATAGTTTTAATT
Organism: Dione juno; assembly: GCA_037127375.1. NCBI lineage: Eukaryota > Metazoa > Arthropoda > Insecta > Lepidoptera > Nymphalidae > Dione > Dione juno. Next base: position 532,103 of record JAXRJS010000018.1, on the reverse strand, counting down.
TTGTTCTAGGTTCCGTCAATGCCGTTACCGAAGCTGAAGAGCTTAGATTTGTCATACAATAACTTACCATCCATTCCAACTGACACTACGGCAAACCTCACACGTCTTCGATCCTTGGATCTCTCATACAACGATCTGACGAATGTACCCGTTGTAAGTATAAATCTATTTAAGGTCTGTTAAATATATTAACGTATATACCTATATGTAAATAAAAAGAGTTCTTAGATATTTTAGTGTACTAAAAACTATGTAAAAAAATTTCTTACGCAACGGAAATTGTTACTTAGTGGACCTCATTTTACCGCCTCATTGGTAATATTACAGTGTATTTGATCGCGATTTTATGTTTGTTGAGTTATCTTTCAAATTTAGCTTAAAGATTTTCTTATGGAAGCGAAAGTCTAACGTCAGAAATTTGTATGAATATACGCTGTGTTCATTCATATATCTGCATACTTTGCCCCGCATATTGTTGGATATGTATCGGGTCTCTGGAACCATCATGCCATAAGACTTTCCGTCCTAATCATTACGTACTGATTGGTGAAACTGATCGCCGGGAAATAGTAATATATATTTTGGTACATTTGTATTGAGACAAAAATAAAGTCCGTAAGTAATTAATATTTGCATATATATTTAATATTAAACTTTCATTTCATTTTCAGGCAACGCATTCATTGAGTGACCTACGTTGGTTGTCTCTGTCAGGGAACCCAATAACTGCTCTGATGAATACTAGCATGTACGGGGTATCACCACGACTTGAATATTTGGATGTTACGCACTTGAAATTGGGTATTTTAGAGGTAACTATGTACTTAATTACATATCAAACCAGAGTTTAAGTAAAACGACAAAAAGAAACTATTTTTTTAATAATATAATAAAATAGTAAAAATTTATTGATTGTATAATGTACAAAAGTTCTTTGGAAAAACTAGACAGATTTGAATGAATAAATTGAATTCGAACACTTGTTGCTATTATATTTCGTCTTATGTAGATTTTTAATCAATATTTTTCAGCACGGAGTTTTCAGCAAGATGTACGGCTTGAGGACATTAAAAATTTCAGTCAACGGAAATATTAGAGATTTTAATATACCTAAAACGCTTGCTCATAATGCTGCGTTAGAAAATCTTTACTTGCAAATAGATAATAATCAAATTGATCTTGGCAAAGAAATGACTGGACATTTGCCATCGAAACTGAGTAATTTGACTATAACTGGAAGAGCTATAAAGGCACTATCTCAGAAGCTATTAAACGTAAGTTTTTATTATTTTGTATAAATATATGAAATACTAAGTAAATTTTGTTTGTTTGCTAAAGAGTTTCTTTGTTTGTTTGAACGCACTGGTCTCTGAAATTAATGTTTTTTTTTTTTTTGATAAAAATCGCTAGTATTTTTATGGAATGAAGTTGACTACTATTCTGTTGAATGATTGAACTCTGATTGATTGAACATTGATGTTGATCCAACTTCACAGTAAAAAAGCGAATAATAAATATTAATGAATGTATAGCTAGATTATTATTAGGTATTATGAAATGAAAATGAAACTGAAACTAAAACTTTTATTGGTTTATGTAGACGGTATCCGTTGGGTTAAAATTTAAATTTGGCTTAAATATTTAATACATATTTTTTTTATACTCAGGGCGTAACGTCACAAGACTTCAAGCTGACCATCTACAACACGAGCATTCCAGAAATAATGGGTGAAGTATTTTGGAATACCGGCCGTATACGGAACCTGACGTTAGATTTGAGAGATAATCAGATTTATAGGGTACCTAATCCAGGCAAGCATGAATGGCCTGGAGTACCAAATTCTGTATTCCTCCAAGATATATATGTAGAGGGAAATCCTTTACAGTGTGACTGTAGTATCGGGTAAGTTGATAAATATGATATTATTTAGGGTAAATATTGTATGAAATCGCCTATTTTTATTTACTATGCTTCAATGATAAGTTAAAGTTACTATGGCCTAGCTTGCACTTCGCTCGCGCTCTCGTAAATAAATATTTACACAAGAATATTCATATACAGATATTACGTACTACTACCAGATCGGGCAAAATGCAATTACGGTGCAGTGGCACAATGCCTGGTTCTAAAACCGATCGTTTTGGATTCGGATTTCAAACCGTTTTATTATTTTAATTTGAAAAAAATTTTGAATTTTGGCAAAAAATTATGTTTTGACACTGGCTAGTTTTAACCTTCAATTTTATATACGGGATTCTGTATCCCTGTAAAGCTGAAAAATTAAAATTAAGTTTGGTAAAAAATCTGTGCCTAGTTCCTAGTCCAGTGGTAAAATTATATGTGAAAATAAAATAATTATTTAATTATATATTTTAATTCCAATAATAAACATTAATTAATTGCTTCATTTGACAGATGGGTTCAAGCATGGGACCGAAAGAGAAGACAATATCTCTGTGAAGGACCGTCTGATTGTATAGCGACTCGAGACGACCTCAGATTTGCGAAATGTCCATCACATTACAATAGAACTTTTAGTGATGTATGTATATTATATTTTTAACTACAATATTTTTTGATATGGATACATATTGTTTAAATAAAACATTCGTATTTTTTACAGGTAATAGCAAAAGACCTGGACTGCAGCTGGAGCAAGGGATTCCTTAGATCACCAAACTTCTATATCGTAATACTTATGTCCATCCTCACGTACTTATATATTTGAAGTTTATTCTGGCTCCTAGAAATATCTGAAGAATTCTACAAAGCTTTGGAAGTTATCAATCAAAGAAACTAACTTTAAATAGATAAGCTAGTCAATTGACTTCTACATTTCCGCTTAATCGAACCAAATAGTGTTAAAATACCATACAGTACCTGCTAAGTGGCCTATTTGAACTAAATCCAAACCCTAGACGTAGTGATTACGGTAATTCCCCTTAAGACTTGATGTATTAAATAACAAAAGACGTATTACTTATTATAAAAAAAGTGGAGCCTAAATTGTGATTTATATTCGAAAGCGATGTGTGATCTCAATGGATTTTACAAAGTTACCATACAAATTATACGTAGAATGTTTTATCTTGGAAAAAATATTACTATATATTTTCATCTATAGTTATTGAAAACCTATAGTACTATGACTTATAGGTCTCGAATACATACATGTTTATAAAACTAAATTATAATAGCTATCTTCCTATATTCCATACTGTTGTAAATTATAATTTGAAATATATTATTTAAAGTCTTTTTGTGATATATTTTGTATTTACTATCAAAGTCGGCACATCGGCATATACTGCATTGTGAGTGAAGTGCACTTATGATCTAAAAGTCGATATAACTATCAAAATTTCATAAAAAAAAACGCAATTGAATCGTGAAATCGCTATATTAGACTGCATTCGCTCGAATGATATGTGTTCGTCCATTATTAAGATAATTAATTATTTATATGTGTTTGTGTTGTAGGATAGTTATGAATAGTTTCACCATTTGCGACTCATCGTTGTTTTATAAATATTTTTTTGGTATAGATTTAGAGCTATTTTAGAACGTCTATCTTTATTCATATTAAAAATATCTTTGTATAAAGCTTTATATTTACATACATACATATACACTATCATTTATTGTATTTGAATATTTAATTATAATAATCTTCGATAAAATCGCTTCTTATTATCTTGTAAATTCTCATTGTTTATATTTCAAAGTCTATCAGGTTATGTCGATTGAAAAATATTTTATTACATAGCATGTCGCTGATTAGCAGATATATCTATACAAATTGTAAGAGGTACAGTCTATGCACTTTAATAATGAATTTTTACGATCGTGTAAAAGTAAAATGTTTGGGGGGCCTCAATTAATGACGGGGCCCCTAACTAATTTTGGTATTTTCAAATGCATGTTACTCAAATCGTACTGTAGCTACACAAATTTTTAAGCTCACGTTAACAAACATTCCTGTGAATTGATCGATTCATTTTGAACAAATTGTTGAAAATTTGTTTAACTTTAGCTTTGCTTAATATATTTTAGTAGATTACTAAATTTCTTTTATTATATGTCACTTGTATTGTGTATTGTTATATTTTAAATATATTTTTATTCATATATACTTTCATATTAATGTCAGTTCAGCTGCCTCAATTATTACGAATATTAATGCTTAGAAAGTTTTTTCTTGAAATTTAAATGCTAGTAGCAATTCAAACTTAATTGATAGATTTTTTTTTGTATTACAGTAAAAGTACAACTTATTACTTAACTATTGACTGACATCGAGTACTCCAGTATTAAATACTATTAGCACTCATTCTTGACTTAAATAAATTTACTTATGCGTTAAAACGAACTTCATATTATATAAATTAAGATAGAAAAGTTAGAAATTGTATTTATTGCCTGCCTTTCCTTTAGCCAGATGCATGTTAGTCAGTAGCTTGAGTAATTTAATGATTGAAAAAATGGAATACCTCTACTAAAGTGGTCCATATTGAACGGTGTCAGGCCTACAAGTTTAAAATTTTGCTGCTAAGACCACATTAATAAAATACGTATTATATGCTTAAAATTTCTTTAGTTATAGTTGAATGCAATTCATAATTTTAAATTTCATTAAGTAAATATTACGATAAATGCAATTATTTTCAAGTTTATTGCTTTAATTTTTTTTATTAATCTCTATTTATTTAATGTGGTGTTAAAAGCGAAATGTTGCTTTTGTTGCGACAATGGATATATTTTGTGATATATATTACTCTAATCCTTCTATTTTTGATAAGCCTACGACGAATATTACTAAAGTTTACGAGAATTGTGTAACAGATTAAAGATGTTAGATGCAGCGTTATTCGTTGATTCCTCTGCTCATGTCAATTTTTATGGGATTTGCCGATTTAACTTATGGTATTTGTAATCTTAGAACATGGACGGATTTGTAAATAACTATTGCTAAAATATTCCTCCATATTCCACTAACACATAATTTTGAATAGATATTGGTTGTATCAAATTTTGAGAAATTTCAAATATGACAGTATATGGCATGGCTATATAATGAAGATCGGTGTAAAATTTGTGATATTATAACTTATCCAGCACCTAATATAAATAAAAGTTAACAAGAATGAGGAGGGCAGTGGATGAGTTCACTTTATCCACTGCTCTTCATATATACCATAAGTATGCAGGTACAATAGGATTTGGCGCCCTGTTCTCTTTGGATTTTGGATTTTTAAAATCGTTCATGTTCTACGATTGCCAACCCAAGCGTTAATTCAAGATTTCAAATTTTCATAATGTATAATGGATAGCGAATTTCACTTAATTTAATTATTATTCAGTATTTAAAAAAAAAATTGACTTTTGGTTAAATCGGCAATGACGCATACGATTATTTATTATTATATCATTAGTAGGTAACTAAAGAAATAACACGATATTACCAAACAAATTTATATAGAAATTCAATTTATATATTATTTATCATATTTTCATATAATTTAAGAAGTAATTTTCTTTTTTAATTATATTTTTGTTTATTTATCGTTATATAATCGCAGCTATCATTTATCCATACTTATGAAATATATGTATGTATTTTAATTTAAAAAAAAATACTTACTTTTCACCCGCTGCATCCAAATGTGATAGTAATTAGTTAGTGCCAATAAATAGACTAAAATAAACCTATAATTAATTGTAATACTTAAATAACGTTTTATTCTTAATACTCTTATACGTTACTATTTTCGATAGGAATTATGTTGAGCGTAATTAAAAAAAAATTGCGTTGGTTAAAAGCATATAAGCTTAAAGATAACAGCTGTAAAAGGCCGAAAAACACTAAGGTTTGGGTTTTGTAAATGAGAAAGTAAGGTCCGTTCAATATGTCCATCTGTTTGTGAATGGGCGAGTCATTAAGAGGTCTTAAAAAGCGTTATGTCATCAGTTTTTCTACAAACTTGTCAATATATTTTATTTAGTCCGTGATCACGACTAAGTTCTAAACATCTATCCAAATATATAATATATACCTAACCTAAAAATATCCACAAGAATCTTATTTTATTTGTAAAATTTATTAAAATAATAAAATTCCTATCGGAAATAGTACAATAAATATATTATTGTTTATTGCCTGTGAATGTTGTAAATATGAAGCTAGGGGTAAAATGTCAAGATGGCGTCGAATGTACCTTGAAAAGGATCAGAACACGGATTGTAATGTCTTCACTACTTAAAACAACTCTTTAAATATAGCGTGAAATAAAAATAATTATTGAATTATTAGCGTATTAATAAATTATTGCGTTAATATGAGTTTTTATTGTTTTATTTTGTTTCCTAAAATAGTAATTGCAATATGGGGAGGGAGGATAAACTTAGTGTTAAGACATTCTTCTGCAATTTCCACCCAAATTTAACACTGGTCTGGTCTAGTCGAGCATTGAAATACTCGTAGACATAACTTACTTCTTTATAATCTGTATATCTACTCGTATACACTTTCAAAAAATGAAATTATAGTGTCTGTTTGTAATATAAACATGACTGCTCTTTACTACATGAATATATATATATATATATATATATATATATATATATATATATATATATATATATATATATATAACCTAACCAAATATACCAAAATAATAATTTTACAATTTTTGTCTATCTGTCGGTTTGTTCCGGCTAATCTATGGAACTGCTAGACCAATTTTGACTGGACTTTTAGTGTCTGACAGGTAGCTAACTCTTTATTATACAGGACTAACTTGGCTACTTTTATTTTAGAAAAAAAATATATTATATTAGAGTAAATACGAATGTACTGAACATGAACAATGTGATTTCGTATAACATACCTAAACGAACGCAATTCAATTTATAAAATTTTGTAATCAATATAAATATATAATAAATAAATAAAAATCATATTTGATCTATAAAACAAGATGCTAAGAAAATAATTAAAGTGAACTACTTTGTCGAGCAGTATCAACATTCGTAAAACGTCTCACTTTTCTAATAGTGCAGCGTGCGCAGCGGAGCTCAGTCCACTCGCAGCGGAAGTTGAAGGGGCCCTTTTAATTATTTTTTTGTCTAGAAAAGCTGCGGAATCTGTAACACTTTTAAAAAATATATAAGAATTTAAGCTTATCTCTTCATGTTGGATAGAAAGAAAAAGAGTATGACATAAGGTTTTGTTTGAAGAGCGAAATAACTTAAGACTAGATTATTTTATATTAATTTAAACTAAAATGTAAAAAATGTATGAGAATGAAATGAGCACTTGTTATTGTTTAATCTGAGTTATATATTATATCATAATAACCGAAAAAGAAAATATTTTCCGAAGAAAAAATGGAACACAATAGTTTCTCTAGGTTTCTACTACAAAATAACTTCAGATCTTACAAATGTTTCTAAAGTGTGCTATAACATAAATATTGATAGGTGTTCTTGTCGAACTTGATAAAGAAAATCTAATATAAAAAGTTGGACTTGGCATCAGTTGTAATATAAACAGAATAACGAGGGTAGCAAATATTGACGTATAAAGAAACTTTTCGTACACTACCTAACATATATGCAAATTGAAAATGAAAGAGCAATGTTTAATTTATTTTTCTTTGAGTGGAATTGCTATTTCAAACACCAAGGTCTTCGCTCTAGTAATAAGACAAAGAGCGGCGTTGTGTTCCGCCGCTGAAGAGGCGTAGTCTCGGAAAGCTAAATACATTAAAAATGTTCAGTTCATTTTGCTGACATTATTATGAACTTTACTATGTATAGAGTAAAGTTGCTCGCGGTTACAGTCAGCAGCATCATAGCGGCTGACTGTGACGGCGCGACAGTTATAGGTTCAATTCCCTAGTTCGAGGAGATGGTATTATTTTCATTTTCTTCGCTCTGATACTAAGACAAATCGCGGCGTTGAGTTCCGCCCCTCTAAACGCAATGTCTCGAAGGAAAGTGGGGAACAGAATGTCTGAAATGTGGGATACATTGTTAAAATAACATAAAATTAACGTATTTTCATATACTACCAGTAAGTAATATAGCACTATATAATTACTACAACAAAAGCTCCGCAAGGTCAGTTATAACACATGGCGATGTTCGCAGAACAAAAGCATAATGTGGTATAATTGAATGGGGTCCCCCGCTGACACCGAATTGGATGAAGACTATCACATAATAAATGATCTGCAATATACGATATTGCTTTTTCATTTAAGGGATAAGACTAACTGCTTAAGCGGCTTATTCTAGATTAAAGTTCTATTTATAGTTTGAATTGTACATTTTCTAATAAAATATTTATTTTATACTTAATAATATGTGGATTTAACTGATCCATTAAACCAGCGATTTTAAAACAATTTATTAAAAAAAGCTTTTCATTTTTCATTTTCCAGTGCTTTTCCAAAGTTTGGTTATTTTCCAGCTTGAAGGTACTTAATAGATATTGAATTTAAATTTAGGCTGAAATAAATAGATAAAATAAATAAATAGATGAAATAGATAGACATGATGAAATAAATAAATAAATAGATGAAATAGATAGACATACAATTTTTAGCTTTACATTTTATTCCACACATGGCCGGGTAGGCAGAGGGTAGCTATCGCGAAGACACTTTACTCTTTGCTTTCCCCCCGAATTTGAGACAATGCGTGTTGAGTAGCGGAGTTCAACGGCACAGCTCCATATATAAAAATAATAATAATGAATTCCGCCAGGTGGAATCGAACCCACGACAGACACTGTTTCACAGCATCACGATGATTTCTTCCATAATACCCACTAATTACCTAAACTTCGCTCTCTCTCTCTATATATATATATATATATATATATATATATATATATATATATATATATATATATATATATATATATATATATATATATATATATATATATATATATATATATATATATATATATATATATATAACATAATGTACATATATTTTACAGCTACCAATTATGTTTACCGATTGCTTACATATCCTTCAGGAGAGAGCTATGAGTATCTTAGTAACTTATCTTCATACAACAGTCTTAGTTGAAGAGATTCCAGCAGTAATTTGGTGGGTCTGTCTAATCCGATTAAGTGACATTGTGCCTTGTTGGTTTCTTGCGGCTGACAATCAATATTGATCGTTTGAACAATATATAATGAAGGCTTTGACTAGACATTGTACTCCGTAATCGAGTAATTTTGAAGAGCTTATAACGATATTGTATGGGGATTTAATCAATTATCTATTCGAGAAAGCCATTGTGGCACATATATGAAGCGACTGACGCCAGTCGTGGATGGCACCATTCTGTACTTACTGTTTAAAACGTAAATTATATACTATCATCCGTTTTCCACTCATCTATCTATTTTTCTACGCCCATCCCAGGGGATGGCTATATATACATTATTTTCATTTTGCAGATCTGGTAGACAAAACGCGGCGTTGAGTTCCACTAATTAACACACGAAATGATTAATAGCGGAATTTAGTACATAGTAATTGGTTACCCGCGATTTTTTTTTAACAATTACCTTCCATACAAAAGCGTACAAGACATTTAAGGGAAATGTGTGATTTAGAAACGTTAACTATTAAATATTTTTAAATAACCGTCGCCTTTTCCAATAAAATATATTATAACAAATAAAAAATATAAAGACATGTGAATAATAGAAAAAAAAAACAAATTGAATATATAATATATTAAATTTGCTTTCGTTCCATAATCATAGTAAAATAGTGGACACTAAGGCTATACCACCAAGTCGTTATCGTTATATATATAATGATTATATATATATATATATATATATATATATATATATATATATATATATATATATATATATATATATATATATATATATTATATATATATATATATATATATATATATATATATATATACATATATATAGATATATATATATATATATATTATATATATATATATATATATATATATATATATATATATATATATATATATATATATATATATATATATATATATATATATATATATATATATATATATATATATATATATATATATATATATATTATATATTCCACTAATAATTCCTATTTCTCAAGTCTTAACACAATATATTTTTCTAATATATGATTGTAATAAACATAAATAAAGAAATTATTCAAAGATATACATATAGTATGTACATATGTAGGGTACATATATACGCTTTATGTAGCTGCGGTGAATTAGAGATTTATGCTAATGGCTCGTTCATGTCAACTCAACGGGGCATATTTGTATGTGTATATTTACTGTGCCTAATACTTGCCTGTTATTTGTTTGTTTTTATGAAAATACTAGCGAATTGTTCGCGGCTTCGCCCGATGTATAATATAATATGCATGCATGTATTGTAAGTATAAATTTATTATTTCATTTTATATGTATTATTATGTATTTATTAGATGTACATGTATGTTTGTGTATATATATATTATATATATATATATATATATATATATATATATATATATATATATATATATATATATATATATATATATATATATATATATATATATATATATATAAATATATATATATATATATATATATATAATATATATATATATATATTATAATATATATATATATATATATATATATATATATATTTAAGTATTTATATTATTCTACTTCTACTATTATTTCCGCGTTTTAGCGTTAAGCCCGCCTCTTGTACACCTATTTTTATAAATGTGTGAAATAAAGAACATATATAAAAAAAAATATGAGTATTTATTTTTTTAAGACCTTAAAATGGTTATTTTAAATATACCTGTATAATGAAAAATATATTTTCTTATCTCGACGCTTTTAGCTTTGTTAAAACACACAACATCAAATTCCGAAGTTCAACATACAATATTTGGAAATCACATAAAAAGTAGAGACCCAAAAGTCTTGGTACACTACGTTCTCGCTGCTTTCCTTACTAACGAAATATCCTATACGAAACATAATTCCTAACAATTTCATAATTTCCTAAAGTGTCGAACGAACTCAAAATCCTTACATACACTGCCAAAAGTCCATGATGCTGACGTTAAAATCAAGAAAAGCTCTTGATGAAAATCCGTTATCCGCTATATTCAGGATAATCCACGCTGTAGCAACTGATATAGAGCTACCTATTGTTGCTTAAGGTATGCATATTCATGACAAAATGCAGTGAAATACCAGCAACCTTTTGTTTTAGAGCTTTATGCTATGAGAGAATCAAGTAGTAAATCTTCCATTTTGAAAATTGTGTGTTAGTTTCACAATAGTTCATAGTTTAGATCGTAATAATAAAAATTTACATTTCACAAATATTTATTCCGTTAACTTAAGATAAAAAGTTCTATCATAATAATCTAACATATTTAAGAGTATTTTCCCTTAGTCTTTACCTACATACAATGTAAATTGAATAGTCGAAACCCCTTCATTGTACCACAGCTTACATTCAATAACCAAAGACATATCTAAAGTGAAATTCGAAATCTGTACCGCTATTAGCGGTGATTGAGAGTCCTTACTTAAAGGAAATAATGCCGGATCAAACCCGGGTGGGTCGGGGTAATATTTAATATTGCCTATATGCTTCTTATCCTTCGAATGAGAACCGTCACAATTCAGCCAAAGCATTTGTTTTTTCAATTTCAAATATTTCTTCACTTCCAACGGTACGTTAATTTTTTCTGTCATATTCATAAATATAGGCTTCGCAGACCAGTTATTCTGCTTGTTTATTCTTATAATTATACAAGGTTCGTTTCCATAGCCGAACGGTGATACACCACATGGACCAAGATGGGTAACGTTGCTTGCTCCTCGTTTCCGCCGTTTCGTTAGAAGATCACTTATAGCATTCACATATTTCTCATAATCTTTCGCATCGTTTCTATACCAGATTACTGGTGTATTGTTAAGGCCGGTTGGTGTGGCGGACATGCCGATACCTTTGCTAGAATACGTTAAAAGTTCAATCTTGTCTATTGTCTGATAATCATCCATGAATTTTATAACTGACAAAGAACCAAATAGGAATATTAACGTATACGTAGCTAAGAACATCAAATACATTATCGAATATATTATAATAGAAAACCAGTTTTTACATGATCTGCCGCAAAATAGTTTCCTATCTCTGTCATACATATAATTACAGCATCGTTTTCTCCAAGAAACTTTTTGCTCCTCTTCCGAATCATTTGGTTTCACGTTTGTAGCTGCGGGTCCTTTGGAAGATCCGGGTACCGGGAGGGAGGGGTGTTTACCAGAATCGCGTGGTCCCTTTTTGTCTGGTTTTTTAGACATTACGCATATAAAATCAACATTGAGACATAACTGTTGCTAAAATCATAGTGGCTATGACAGTATGTATGAAGGCGTATGTCATATAGTCCCAAATACAAAGGAGTTTTACTAACGTAAATAACGTAAATCTATGCATATTATAAAAATATAACTGATCGCTGTCTGTGCATGGAAGATTTATATAATATATTTAATAGAATCCTAAACAAAGATATTGATTTTTTTTGTCGATGTGTCTGTGCGTTTGCGCATGTTAATCTCAGGAAGGGTTTAACCAATTTGCATTCAGTTTTCACCATTGTGTTAGGGTAAGCTTCACTTAATATTTAGAGTTTGTTTTATTTCAATCGGTTCATAAATTAAACAAGTTATGTCAATTTAAAGTACGTACGACGAAACTTTAAATTTACTTTTGCAGGTCGATAAAGTTCCAGCCGCAGCTAGTATTTCAATAATGTTAGTATGGACATTTGCCAATTCAATATTGGCTTGATTTAAATATTTGTACTTTCTATATTATAAAATAAATAATACACATTTTTAAGAAACTATTGTTTCGATTATGATAAATTTTATTACTTTTAGTTTCTTTGCAATTGAAAAGATATTTCTTTGCTTAAGAGAATAAAAATATATAACGAATTAGCGGTTTAGTAGTCTTTAGTTTTTTAATACTTACTTTTATTTTTGGTACTAATCTGTCAAATAATGTTAAAAGTAATAATCAATTGACTTGATGATTAATAAGCTTTGCTTATTTTAAATAATACTAGCATACAATAATAATAGTAGCGTGTTATAAATTAAATTTAGCGTGTTATAAACATATTGAAAGCAAGCAATTCAACATATATTTATCTTCGCCTCGTTGAATATTCAACTTAAATAAAAAGTTTCGTAAAAACCTCATTTGTAAAATCAATAATGCATAAATTTGTAATTAGTAAATAATTTTCTTTTTTTTTATTATTTAAAGTTCTGTGTAAGTTTAAAGAAGACAAATAATAATGGAATAAAAGTAGTCAATGGTATGAAGGCTTATAAGATTTTATTTATTGCTCGCACTACACAGTGGAACTCAACGTCGCGCTTAGTCTTAAACAAAACTAACCGCTTTTCCTCAACTAGATATCAAACTCATGTCATCCAAATATTTGACTATATATATAGGTACACTATACAAATTTACTATGGCATTGCATTGTTTTATATACTATTTTAACATTAAAAAAGCAGTAAACCGACTCGTAAAGTCCCCCGTTAGTTAAATAACGACAAAACTAAAAGTCAAGTGAAAAGTAATTTGGAAAAGGCGTGGCTTTATCGTATTATTTACTCTGAACTCATATTGTACGAAACACAACGTCAGAAGTAATAAAGAGTGGATTTAAATCAAACATTTCAATAGATATGTTCGATAGAACAAAGACAATTTCGTTCGAACTGTCTAGATTGTTTAAAAGTAGATTTTAAATAAATAAATATATATATATATATATATATATATATATATATATATATATATATATATATATATATATATATATATATATATATATATATATATTATATATATATATATATATATATATATATATATATATATATATATATATATATATATATATATATATATATATATATATATATATATATATATATATTTGCAAATTAATGTGCATTCAGCTATAGAACAGATTTAAAAATAGTTCTTATATTTTCGAAAAAAAAAGTTGCTGTGACATACGGACAGACAGACCAGCATGATGAATCTATATACCATGTTTTGTCATTTGGCTACGGAACCCTAAGAAGTACAGTGTTGAGTTTCGCTATTCAATAAGCAATGACATTAATTGGAGCCGAAAGCGGAAAATGTAAAACAGATTAAAGATAAATAAAAAAATTGCACAAAGTAAAACCAAATATTCAATTTTAAATATATTATTCTAGAGTAAAATATTTTCTTGTGCAAAATAGATATTAAGTTATTGAGTCTTATTGAATAATACAATTGTCACTCAACAGGGTCATAGACGTTCGTATCGTAAATACTTCATTTAAACTTAAAGCTTATAAAAAAGTAAAAACAGCTTTCAAATGAAACTCAATCTAGCAGCAAATTTCAGCTCCGTCAGTTGTGATTTATCACAAATCGAACATGAACGATCCAGTCAACAACAAGTCCAGTGGCCTTGGGTTAAATTTTAAAGTTTTTCTTAATTATAAATAATTATAGAATATGTTGAGATTTTTTTATATGTCAAGTATAACGGTAGTCGATACATTATGTTATTGAGGCTATATTTACTAGTGAGGTTCTTTCTCAGACAAAATATGAAGGTTTAATGGCAACGCTGCGAGTACATAAAGTAATTACATCATACCATTTTGCATATTAAATTGTTCGTATCGAAATAATAAAAATCCAAAAGTGGGGAAATTTTAATAAAATATCTCGAATTGAGGCAGAAATCTGTATGGCTGTCATCACTGACATTTTATATGTGCTTTGTTTTGCAGCGGTACCTTTTGAAGTGGTATTTGGTGTTTGGTTTGCCATACACCGTGATATTGATGATGTGAATTGTGCTCAACTGACACACTTGAATACCATTACCATTACATTGTAAAGAAATATACAATATGTAGCGGATAAGCTCCAAGAGCGTCTCCCGAGATGGTATGGCCATGTTATGCGCCGACCTACCTATATCGGAAGAAAGTGACATGTCTGTCCCTGGAATTAGACCACCTGAACGCTCAAGGATGCGATGGCTGGATATCGTGACGCAGTACATGAAAGCCAATAGATTGTTCACTGAAGATGTTAAAGACCAAGTAATGTGGAGTAAGCTTAGTCGGAGGGGAGAACCTGGCAAACGAAGCTGGGGCTAATGCCAGGCAGAAGAAGAAGAACTTGTAAAGAAATACACAATTGCAACAGAGTTGTGTTACATAATGCGCACAATTGATGTGGGTTATAATACAAACAAAAATAATACATTATATTTGGAGGAATATTTATATTTAATACGTTTCCATTCAATAAAATTTATAGAATATATAAAAGATATAGAATATTTCTTTTTGGAAAATGGAAAACTTTTTAAGTATTGCATAAATAAAGCTTCCCGCTTTATCATGCATATAGCAAATATTCGGGAAGACAAAAAATGCATATGATAAAAGCATCATGACTGGCCAATAGCCAACTATCTATTGAACCCGACCGTCGATTATTGTCGTATTATCTTAATATAATTACGATTTAAATCGAATTAAAAATAAACATAAATCTTAGATAATAAATATTAGAATTAAACGCGATACCAGTTGTGATTATTCACAAATTGCTTGTAAATAAATATATTCCTGAGCTTAGAGACCCCCGGCCTCGAGCTAAACTGTTCAATGAAAAGCGAATAGCCCGAAGCTATGCTTTGATATGAGTATTCCAGTTGTTATTTGACGCTATCCAGGGGGGAGTCGGGACGTGCCTGAGCATGTTGGTTGGTGATTCGAATATTTACGATAAAAGCTCATTTAAAATATTTTCGTTTCACTAATTTAGCTAGATTAAATGTAGCGCTTGATTACTTCTCAATGTTACTGTTAATGAAAATTGTAATTCGTATTCATTCATAGCATATATATAATATATTCGTACTTTTTCATACAATTTATAATAAATTCTCTTTTTTTTCTGACGATTTTTGTTATAATTTTAATTAAAATAATATTATTTAAAAGAAGATTGACACCATTGGAAAAAAAATAAGACAGTAAAAACTTTAATCGATCTGACAGTAAGATGGTACCGGATACAAAGGCAGTACAGACAGTATTATTATTGCGTCTCTACTGTAACTTTCGTTGAAGTTGGTTTAACAGATAATGTCTGCATAAAATAAACAAATCATTTATCTTTCGCTTTTGCTCAGCAAGATTAAAAACGGGCATTAAGTTTATACAAAAAATGTTTTATAAAATATTATGTGCTTTGTTTAATGTATTACCTTTTTTATAAGTACATATTAAATATAAGTTGCACGGCCATGGTGGCTCAGTGGAACAGTTTCTGACTTTACATTCCATCATTGTGAGCTCGATTCCCAGTCGAATGATCTGTTTTCAACTCCTCACTTTGGCAAGCAAGGCGCGTTATTAAGTTCTACCATTCAAAAATACAATGTCTTAAATTTGAAAAGCTTACTATGCTCAAGTTATGAAAAGGATAAGCTATCCCCTAATTAATCGCTACTGAATACTATTTGGACGACCGAAATTTACTGGAGGGACAAATAAAAATTTTAGCTTATAAAATCATTCAAGGAATAAATTTTCTTGAACCAGATTTTTTTTTAAATTATATTTCAGGT
The DNA here is from genome assembly GCA_037127375.1 of Dione juno. NCBI lineage: Eukaryota > Metazoa > Arthropoda > Insecta > Lepidoptera > Nymphalidae > Dione > Dione juno. Next base: position 515,323 of record JAXRJS010000018.1, on the reverse strand, counting down.
AGGTACAAATTTGGCGAACGCTTAAGTTTTAAGAACTTTGGAAATACTTAGAAGTAAACGTAACTTTCATTTAGGCTAATATACTTTGTAACTAATATAAAATATATATTTTTTAATTATATACATATAGCAAGATAGGACTCTGTACTCTGTTTTCCGATTTGCATCCGAATTTAAGACATTTAAGGCATATTAAATGAAAACCCAACGCCGCGTTGTTTCTTTTCGGAGCGGGGAAATAATTCAATGAGAATTGAACCCACAGCCATTGCATTTATAGTCGCACTGGGCCACGACGGTCTGATTGACATTTGTATACAAAAAAACTTAACTAAGTTACAGAGTACAGTTATCTTGCTTACTATAGGAATAACTTAAGCACTTTACGTACTTTGTTAGCCGCAAAATGAAAAAAAAGTAACTTTTTAATACTCTTAATGGGATATTTTTAACGGTTATTGCTATTATGATAAAAAGTTCAGCATTTAGTTAAAATGAAATCGTTGTGAAGCTGTACCGTGTCTGGTTTAAGTACGTGGTCACCAATAAAATATTAATGAACTAAAAGCTATATAAAAATATGCTTTTATTAAACTTTTAGCTCATTTTACTATGGAGTTCAAGTATTATGTAATGAAGTTAGTATTTTATTTATTATGGAGCCTCCTTTCCCTCCTATATTTGGTGCACATATTTCAGCTCTGTAAGAGAAAAATAAAAGCATTTTGTATAGTTTATCAATTATAATTCCTTCTATCTAACCTGCTAAATGCGACCTGCTAATTTTAAGATATGCATCTTTGAGGACCGTCGTGGCATAGAGGCACAGCCTCTGCCTGTAAACGTGATGGTTTGTGGGTACGACTCCCACTTCGGTAGAATGAAATAATCTCATTTCCTTCGCTTGCTAGAGTTGCTAAACAAGGCTAAGCGTGGCGTTGATTTTTGCCAGTCAACACGCATGTCTCGAAAGGCGGAAAGTGGGGAACGGAGTGTCTTAACGCTAAGTTTCTTTAGCCTACGGTTCCTTCTACCTACTCTGCTATGTGCAGGATACAGCATGAAGCTATAAAAAATGTTGGTTTTTATATTATTGAAAAAATTCTGAAAACATTCAATATTACACAATAAGCATAAAAATTGAGGCAGCCATGGCGCAATGAAACAGCATTAAAGTAAACATCTGAATTTGGTTTCCCTCTATAGTATTATTATATATAAATTATTTTCATTTCGCCGCTTTAATAATATAAAGCGTCGCAATTAAGTTTCTACTGGACAGGCAATCTCGAATATGGTTGGACTCTTGAGAAACGAATTTGCGTAAATGGATGTATGAATGTATAGATATATTATCAATTTTTTCATTTTAAACGACTCTCGCGAAGGTTTCAATTACACCTTACACCTTACACCTTACAATTACATAATTTTTATATTTTTTGACATATACACTTACCTTGACATTCCTTGTGAATAAATATACACAGATTAAATAAACTATAAATCTTCGTAATCATATAATAAAAAAATTCAATTCAATTTTTTAAACATATAATAAAAAAACACTTTTTAACTATAAGTACAATTTCTCTAAATGCTTCTAGCATGGACAATAGGTTCTTTACCTACTTCACCTAATGCACTAATGCAGGATATTTATAAAAATAAATTATATGTGTTTGTACATTTATATTTCAGTGTCTATTTATTATGCTTTTATTTATTTGCTATTGATTTAGTAAAATTTCCCTTAAAATCAATAAACTGGAAAAGACCAATTTCACACTTTTTTCCCATTTTTGTATTAAGTATAAGACACTCCGTTCCCCACTTTCCACCCAATTCCAATTTGAAAACATTGTATATTATATGGCAGACCTCATTTTCCCGTTGGGAATCGAACTCACAACCGTCGCTGTACCGCCGCGCTAGTACGGCTTCAAATAAGAAATTCTAAGAAAAATCCAAATAACATAGAATTATATTATAAAAAGAAATCCAATATTATTGCTATACGTACGGTACTTTATGAGTCTGTGGAGTCACATTACTGGTCGCTGGGGGCTAAGTGTAGAGTGCAATTGCCACATTATCTTTATACAACCTTAACACTGTATTACTGTACTGAACTAGCTGCTTTATTTTACTTTTACTATATATTCCGCATAACCAGAGTAGGCAGAGAGAACGTAGAGCTAAGACACGTTTCTGAATATAATGTTGAATGGTGGAATTTAACGCCGGAAGACAAATCGTCTTGCCACCAGAGCAAAAATTAGAAGTTATTTAAATAAAATCTTCCCTCCCACTGCGAATTGAACCGATGACCATCGTGTTTTCCTGTCAGTCCTGGTGTTGCCACTGTGCAACGATGATCATATTATTTTTATACACCCCTAACGCTCTGAAGTAATGTAAAAACTATTTTATGGGCGAAAATCTTCTACTCAATTTTGTATTAAGGGCATGGTATTACTAAAAATATATGTAGTTATGCTATCAAATAGTCGTATGGAGAAAATTGTATGGTTAAATCGTGATTACGTTGCAACATCGAACGTGTAATATATATAATTTATGTAACTAGAATGAATGTTAATGACTTCAGAATAAATTCATTTTGGCCGATCCTGGAGATCCTGGTTGTGAAAGCCACTGCCGTAGTTTTTTTTTTTAATTTAAAGTTATCGCCACTATTTACTATATGACGTCATCGCCTGATGAGATAGATATATTTGTATAGGTTTCTTTGTATGTATATTTGTTGTCACATTAATATACAATAGCTAAACAATGGTTGTACTAGGGCAGCTGTCATGT